>CAWUFW010023833.1:0-69030 GCA_963921515.1 Calotriton arnoldi | reverse complement strand
GAGTACTGCAAGAAGAGTGCATGGTGAATTTATAAGTGCTTGTGTTTTGGCGCAGTGATTAGATAAGGACATCGAACTGGCTGGGTGATTGGAGGAGTGCATGGGTAGTGACAAGGAGATGGCTGGACTGCATCAGTAGTGCTCAGGGGATTGTAGCAGTGCATGTGTTAGTGCCTGGGTCATTGCATGAGTACATGGGTAGTGACTGGATGATTAGAGTACTGCAAGGAGAGTGCATGGTCAATTTATAAGTGCTTGTGTTTTAGCGCAGTGATTAGATGAGGACATGGAACTGGCTGGGTGAATGGAGGACTGCATGGGTAGTGACAAGGAGATGGCTGGACTGCATCAGTAGTGCTCAGGGGATTGTAGCAGTGCATGTGTTAGTGCCTGGGTCATTGCATGAGTACATGGGTAGTGACTGGATGATTAGAGTACTGCAAGGAGAGTGCATGGTCAATTTATAAGTGCTTGTGTTTTGGCGCAGTGATTAGATGAGGACATGGAACTGGCTGGGTGAATGGAGGACTGCATGGGTAGTGACAAGGAGATGGCTGGACTGCATCAGTAGTGCTAGGGGATTGTAGCAGTGCATGTGTTAGTGCCTGGGTCATTGCATAAGTACATGGGTACTGACTGGATGATTAGAGTACTGCAGGGAGAGTGCATGGTGAATTTATAAGTGCTTGGGTTTTGGCGGAGTGATTTTATAAGTACATGGTGCTCGCTGGGTGATTGGAGGAGTGCATGGGTAGTGACAGGGCGATGGCTGGACTGCATCAGTAGTGCTCAGGGTATTGTAGCAGTGCATGTGTTAGTGCCTGGGTCATTGCATAAGTACAGGGGTACTGACTGGATGATTAGAGTACTGCAAGGAGAGTGCAGGGTGAATTTATAAGTGCTTGGGTTTTGGCAGAGTGATTGGATAAGTACATGGTGCTCGCTGGGTGATTGGAGTAGTGCATGGGTAGTGACAAGGAGATGGCTGGACTGCATCAGTAGTGTTCAGGGGATTGTAGCAGTTCATGTGTTTGTGTCTGGGTCATTGCATGAGTACATGGGTAGTGACTGGATGATTAGAGTACTACAAGGAGAGTGCATGGTGAATTTATAAGTGCTTGGGTTTTGGCGGAGTGATTGGATGAGTACATGGTGCTCACTGGGTGATTGGAGGAGTGCATGGGTAGTGACAAAGAGATGGCTGGACTGCATCAGTAGTGTTCAGGGGATTGTAGCAGTGCATGTGTTAGTGCCTGGGTCATTGCATGAGTACATGGGTAGTGACTGGATGATTAGAGTACTGCAAGGAGAGTGCATGATGAATTTATAAGTGCTTGTGTTTTGGCGCAATGATTAGATAAGGACATGGAACTGGCTGGGTGATTGGAGGAGTGCATGGGTAGTGACAAGGAGATGGCTGGACTGCATCAGTAGTGCTCAGGGGATTGTAGCAGTGCATGTGTTAGTGCCTGGGTCATTGCATGAGTACATGGGTAGTTACTGGATGATTAGAGTACTGCAAGGAGAGTGCATGGTGAATTTATAAGTGCTTGTGTTTTGGCGCAGTGATTAGATAAGGACATGGAACTGACTGGGTGATTGGAGGAGTGCATGGGTAGTGACAAGGAGATGGCTGGACTGCATCAGTAGTGCTCAGGGGATTGTAGCAGTGCATGTGTTAGTGCCTGGGTCATTGCATGAGCACATGGGTAGTGACTGGATGATTAGAGTACTACAAGGAGAGTGCATGGTGAATTTATAAGTGCTTGTGTTTTGGCGCAGTGATTAGATAAGGACATGGAACTGGCTGGGTGATTGGAGGAGTGCATGGGTAGTGACAAGGAGATGGCTGGACTGCATCAGTAGTGCTCAGGGGATTGTAGCAGTGCATGTGTTAGTGCCTGGGTCATTGTATAAGTACATGGGTACTGACTGTATGATTAGAGTACTGCAAGGAGAGTGCATGGTGAATTTATAAGTGCTTGTGTTTTGGCGCAGTGATTAGATAAGAACATGGAACTGGCTGGGTGACTGGAGGAGTGCATGGGTAGTGACAAGGAGATGGCTGGACTGCATCAGTAGTGCTCAGGGGATTGTAGCAGTGCATGTGTTAGTGCCTGGGTCATTGCATGAGTACATGGGTACTGACTGGATGATTAGAGTACTGCAAGGAGAGTGCATGGTGAATTTATAAGTGCTTGTGTTTTGGCGCAGTGATTAGATAAGGACATGGAACTGGCTGGGTGATTCGAGGAGTGCATGGGTAGTGACAAGGAGATGGCTGGACTGCATCAGTAGTGCTCAGGGGATTGTAGCAGTGCATGTGTTAGTGCCTGGGTCATTGCATGAGTACATGGGTAGTGACTGGATGATTAGAGTACTGCAAGGAGAGTGCATGGTGAATTTATAAGTGCTTGTGTTTTGGCGCAGTGATTAGATAAGGACATGGAACTGGCTGGGTGATTGGAGGAGTGCATGGGTAGTGACAAGGAGATGGCTGGACTGCATCAGTAGTGCTCAGGGGATTGTAGCAGTGCATGTGTTAGTGCCTGGGTCATTGCATAAGTACATGGGTACTGACTGGATGATTAGAGTACTGCAAGGAGAGTGCATGTTGAATGTATAAGTGCTTGTGTTTTGGTGCAGTGATTGGATAAGGACATGGAACTGGCTGGGTGATTGGAGGAGTGCATGGGTAGTGACAAGGAGATGGCTGGACTGCATCAGTAGTGCTCAGGGGATTGTAGCAGTGCATGTGTTAGTGCCTGGGTCATTGCATGAGTACATGGGTAGTGTCAGTCAGTCTCTCTCTCTCTCTCTGTCAGTCTCTCTCTCTCTGTCAGTCTCTCTCTGTCAGTCAGTCTCTCTGTCAGTCAGTCTCTCTCTCTCTCTCTCTCTCTGTGTCAGTCTCTCTCTCTCTCTGTCAGTCTCTCTCTCTCTCTCAGTCAGTCTCGTCTGTCAGTTAGTCTATCTCTCAGTCAGTCTCGCTCTCGTCTGTCAGTCTCTCTCTCTCGTCAGTCAGTCAGTCTCTCTCTCTCTCAGTCATTCAGTCTCTCTCAGTCAGTCAGTCTCTCTCAGTCAGTCTCTCTCTCAGTTAGTCAGTCTCTCTCTGTTAGTCAGTCAATCAGTCTCTCTCTTTCTGTCAGTCTCTCTCAGTACATCTCTCTCTCAGTCAGTCAGTCTCTCTCAGTCAGTCAGTATCTCTCTCTCTGTCAGTCAGTCTCTCTCTCGTCAGTCAGTCTCTCTCTCAGTCAGTCAGTCTCTCTCTCAGTCAGTCTCTCTCTCTGTCAGTATTCTCTCTGTCAGTCAGTCTCGCTCTGTCAGTCTCTCTCTCTCTTTCTCAGTCAGTTCTCTCTCTCTCTGTCAGTCAGTCTCTCTCTCTGTCAGTCTCTCAGTCAGTCAGTCTCTCTCTGCCAGTCAGTCTCTCTGTCAGTCAGTCTCTCTCTCAGTCAGTCTCTCTCTCTCTGTCAGTCTCTCTCAATCAGTCAGTCTCTCTGTCAGTCTCTTTCTCTCTGTCTCTCTCTCTGTCAGTCTCTCTCTCTCAGTCAGTCTCTCTCTGTCAGTCAGTCAGTCTCTCTGTCAGTCAGTCAGTCTCTGTCAGTCAGTCTCTCTCTCAGTCAGTCAGTCTCTGTCAGTCAGTCAGTCTCTCTCTCAGTCAGTCAGTCTCTCTGTCAGTCAGTCTCTCTCTGTCAGTCTCTCTCTCTCTGTCAGTCTCTCTCTCTCTGTCAGTCTCACAGTCAATCAGTCTCTCTCTGACAGTCTCTCTCTGTCAGTCAGTCTTTCTCTACCTCAGTCAGTCTCTCTCTCTCTCAATCTGTCTTTCTCTCTCTCTGTCAGTCTCTCTCTGTCAGACTCTCTCTGTCAGTCAGTCTCTCTCTCTACCTCAGTCAGTCAGTCTCTCTCTGTCAGTCAGTCAGTCTCTCTCTCTCTCTGTCAGTCTCTCTCTCTGTCAGTCTCTCAGTCAGTCAGTCTCTCAGTCAGTCAGTCTCTCTCGCAGTCAATCAGTCTCTCTCTAAGTCTCTCTCTCTCAGTCAGTCTATCTCTCTGTCAGTCTCTCTCTCTCTCAGTCAGTCAGTCTCTCTCTACCTCAGTCAGTCAGTCTCTCTCTCAATCTCTCTCTCTCTCTCTCTGTCAGTCAGTCAGTCTCTCAGTCAGTCAGTCTCTCTCTCAGTCTCTCAGTCAGTCAGTCTCTTAGTCAGTCAGTATCTCAGTCGCTCAGACAGTCAGTCTCTCTTTCTACTCTCTCTCCACTCGCTCTCTCCTCTCTCTCTCCACTGTCTCTCCACTCTCTCTCTCTCTCTGTCTCCACTCTCTTTCTCTCTCCACTCTCTCTCTCTACGCTCTCTCTCTCACTCTCTCTCTCTCCACTCTCTCTCTCTCTCTCTACGCTCTCTCTCTCCACTCTCTCTCTCTCTCTCCACTCTCTTTATTCGCTCTCTCTCTACTCTCTCTCTCTACTCTCTCTCCACTGTCTCTCTCCGCTGTCTCTCTCTCTCCACTCTCTCCACTTTCTCTCTCTCTCTCCACTCTCTTTCTCTCTCCACTCTCTTTACGCTCTCTCTCTCTATGCTCTCTCCACTCTCTCTCTCTCCACTCTCTCTCTCCACTCTCTCTCTCCACTCTCTCTCTCCCTCCACTCTCTCTCCACTCTCTCTCACTACGCTCTCTCCACTCTCTCTCTCCACTCTCTCTCCACTGTCTCTCCACTCTCTCTCTCTCTCTCTCCCACTCTTTCTCTCTCCACGGTCTCCCTCTCCACACTCTCTCTCTCCACTCTTTCTCTCTACGCTCTCTCTCTCTACGCTCTCTCTCTCTCAAAGCTCTCTCTCTCTACGCTCTCTGTCTCCACGCTCTCCCTCTCTCCACTCTCTCTCTCTCTCCACTCTCTCTCTCTCTCTACTGTCTCTCTCTCTCCACTGTCTCTCTCTCTCCAGTCTCTCTCTCTCTCTCCAGTCTCTCTCTCCCTCCACTCTCTCCACTCTCTATCTCTCCTTCCCACTCTCTCTCCACTCTCTCTCCACTCTCTCTCAACTCTCTCTCCTCTCTCTCTCCTCTCTCCACTCTCTCTCCACTCTCTCTCTCCACTCTCTCTCTCCACTCTCTTTCTCTCTCCACTCTCTCTCTCTCTCCGCTCTCTCTCTCTCCGCTCTCTCTCTCTCCACTCTCTCTCTCTCTCTCTCCACTCTCTCCACTGTCTCTCTCTCTACTGTCTCTCTCTCCACTCTCTCTCTCTCTACGCTCTCTCCACTCTCTCTCTCCACTATCTCTCTCTCCACTCTCTCTCTCCACTCTCTTTCTCTCTCCACTCTCTCTCTCTCTCTCTCTCGCTCTCTCTCTCCACGCTCTCTCTCTCCACTCTCTCTCTCTCTCCACTCTCTCTCTCTACGCTCTCTCCACTCTCTCTCTTCACTCTCTCTCTCTCCACTCTCTCTCCACTGTCTCTCTCTCCACTCTCTCTCTCTCTCTCTCTCTCCACTGTCTCTCTCTCTCCGCTCTCTCTCTCTACGCTCTCTCTCTCCACTCTCTCTCTCTCCACTGTCTCTCTCTCTCCACTGTCTCTCTACGCTCTCTCTCTACTCTCTCTCTCTCCACTCTCTCCACTGTCTTTCTCTCTCCAGTCTCTCTCTACGCTCTCTCTCCACTCTCTCTCTACACTCTCTCTCTCTCCACTCTCTCTCTCTCTCTCAACTCACTTCTACGCACTCTCTCTCCACTCTCTCTCTCTCCCCACTGTCTCTCTCTCTCCACTGACTCTCTCTCTACGCTCTCTCTCTACTCTCTCTCTCTCTCTCCACTCTCTCCACTGTCTCTTTCCACTGTCTCTCTCTCTCCACTCTCTCTCTACGCTCTCTCTCTCTCCACTCTCTCTCTCCTCTCTCTCTCCACTGTCTCTCTCTCTCCACTGTCTCTCTCTCTCCACTCTCTCTCTCTCCACTCTCTCCACTGTCTCTCTCCACTCTCTCTCTCTCTCTCCACTCTCCCTCTCTCTCTACGCTCTCTCTCTCTCCACTCTCTCTCTACGCTCTCTCTACGCTCTCTCTCCACGCTCTCTCTCTCCTCTCTCTCTCCACTGTCTCTCTCTCTCCACTGTCTCTCTCTCTCCACTCTCTCTCTCTCTCTCCACTCTCTCCACTGTCTCTCTCCACTCTCTCTCTCTCTCCACTCTCTCTCTCTCTCTAAGCTCTCTCTCTCTCCACTGTCTCTCTACGCTCTCTCTACGCTCTCTCTCCACGCTCTCTCTCTCTCCACTCTCTCCACTGTCTCTCTCCACTCTCTCTCCACTGTCTCTCTCCACTCTCTCTCTCCACTCTCTCTCTCTACGCTCTCTCTCTCCACTCTCTCCACTGTCTCTCTCTCCACTGTCTCTCTCTCTCCACTCTCTCTCTCTACGCTCTCTCTCTCTCCACTGTCTCTCTCCACTGTCTCTCTCTCTCTCCACTGTCTCTCTCTACGCTCTCTCTCTACTCTCTCTCCACTGTCTCTCTCCACTGTCTCTCTCTCTCCACTCTCTCTCTACGCTCTCTCTCTCTCCACTCTCTAACTCCTCTCTCTCCACTGTCTCTCTCTCTCTCCACTCTCTCTCTCCACTCTCTCTCCACTGTCTCTCTCCACTCTCTCTATGCTCTCTCTCTCTACGCTCTCTCTCTCTACGCTCTCTCTCCACGCTCTCTCTCTCCACTCTCTCTCTCCACTGTCTCTCTCTCTCCACTGTCTCTCTCTACGCTCTCTCTCTACTCTCTCTCTCTCTCTCTCTCTCTCTCTCCACTCTCTCCACTGTCTCTCTCCACTGTCTCTCTCCACTCTCTCTCTCTACTCTCTCTCCACTCTCTCTCTCCACTCTCTCTCTCTACGCTCTCTCTCTCCACTGTCTCTCTCCACTGTCTCTCTCTCTCAACTCTCTCTCTACGCTCTCTCTCCACACTGTCTGTCTCTCTCTCCACTCTCTCTCTCTCCACTCTCTCTCTCTCTCTCCACTCTCTCTCTCTCTCTCTACGCTCTCTCTCTCCACTCTCTCTACGCTCTCTCTCTCTACGCTCTCTCGCTCCACTCTCTCTCTCTCCACTGTCTCTCTCGCTCCACTGTCTCTCTCTCTCCACTGTCTCTCTCTACGCTCTCTCTCTACTCTCTCTCTCTCTCTCCACTGTCTCTCTCTCTCCACTGTCTCTCTCCACTCTCTCTCCACTGTCTGTCTCTCCACTCTCTCTCCACTCTCTCTCTCCACTCTCTCTCTCTCTCTATGCTCTCTCTCTCTCCGCTCTCTCTCTACGCTCTCTCTCTCCCCACTCTCTCTCCACTCTCTCTCTACGCTGGATACCTGGACTGCACACCTTGATTATATGTTTTTCGTCTTAATATACAACAACAACAACAAAACAATGAGTTGTTAGCAAAACTGGAGAAACTTCGTTATTCCCCACAAAAATAGATTGGGTTGGCAGGCACCCTTCTCACCTGCTCCTGTCCACTCTTACCTCTTTGCTGCTGGCCCGCACCACCCCTGCCCAGAGCAGCAGCAGGAGGACGGTCCTTTGGAGGGACATCTCTGACAGGCAGGCAGGGTCCGGCCCTGCAGTAGGCAAAGGATGAATGCACAGCCTGCATGTCCCAGTGTCCCCAGTGACCCTGAGATTCACAATGCTCTCTCTGGGGGCCCCCACCCCCATCCTTTTTCCGGGCCTGGCGCGCTCTGACTGAAGAGAAACAATGTAACTTGTTACATTGTTTCTCTTCAGCCCTAGGTCAGCAGCGCGAGGAGCTCAGAGCAGGCTGCAGCTGCTTTAGAGCAAGAGACAAACAGCTTTCTACCGATGAGCTGAGGGGGCCCCCTTCATGTACTGAAGACTGGGGGCCCCCCCGCACCGCGGGGGCTGAGGGGTGTTTGTTACGCCCCTGGCTCCATGGCATCTGTTGTTCTTCAGGTGTGGCTCGGGCTGGGCTCTCTTTTGTGGTGAAGGCTGTCGTCAGACTTTGCACCAGGTCGGAGAAGGTGTTAGTTTCCTGCTGCTAACGCGCCTTATCGCATGTTTTGTGATCTTATCGCAGATCTGGCTGGTCGTTGTGAATGTTGAGGAGTGGTGTTATCGCTGCTTTTTGCACGGGAACGCCTACTCTGCATCTCATTAGCGATAGTTGCCAGGGTCATCTGTGGCGATGTTTTTTGAGGCTGCTATCGCGGGTAAACTGGTGTTATGGGCTGTTGACACCAGCTTGTGAATGGGGCGATGATTTTATCGCAACTTTGGCTGCGATAAAGTGCCGTTAACTCGGCGATAAGTCCTTGAGAATATGCCCCTCAGAGTACAAACGCATTTCTGTGACTCACGTGTTAATGCACCGAGTTACCTTACTGGGATTCAAACATGTGACTAAGAGGTAGACCAGTGCTCTGCAGTGGGCACATTGACCCATTAAGCCTCATTACGACTATTAGAGCCTGTAACAAACAGCATACACACAGATCTCACTAGCGCTAAGTGACTGGTTTTATAACGTGAGACTCACACGCTTCTCTTCTCTTTGCTTCTTTATTTAGTTTTATACTTCTAGGGCAGCAGCTGGTCGTGACACTGCTCTGGTTGGTTGTTGCTTCTTACTGATGCATGTGGTTGTCTGTCTCTGCACTGGGATGCCAGTTTGCAACATATGTGAGTAGATAGTTGTCTTTGATATCCTTGATGTGACCGCTTCTTACTCTGGTCTTGGCAGTTGTTTATTGTTGATGTAGGTGGTTTGGTAAAGCACCTACCACTGATAGGCAAGGGAAGCTTGCACTTCTAATACCTATGTGATGCTTGCTCTCAGTGGTTTGCACACGCCATCCGCTTACCTATTCATCATTCCCTCAGCTACTCACTCACAGATTCATGCATTGGTCACTAGCCCAGTCATCCATTCATGCACTCACTTATCCATACATTCATTCCGTCCCTCATTCACCCATCAACATAAACAAACTGGAAAATCATCGTTTTAGCAGTCAGACCTCTTGGCTTTGTCAATGCTTTGAATATGTTACCGCCTGTGGTATTTGCTCCATTATTTCAAGTGGCATTGGCCTAGAATGGACATTGGACAAAAAGGGTCCACAGACTCCGCAGCCCTCAATGGCTCTATATTATTGGACGTAGATTTTATGAAATCTGAACAGATTAAGTTGACATCACTGGTCCCAGGATGGACCGTGATGAGGTGTTAAATCACCTTTACAAAGGAGAAGATAAACAACTGATATTACACGTTTTTCCCCAGTTTTAGAACATCTTGAACTGATTTTATAGGGTTATTGTAAAATAATCCCGATTTGTTATGTGTATATATTTATAGATGTTACTTAAAACAAAAATGGTAACACTGTGTGTGAGGGGGAAGAGCTGTTGCTCGTCCTGTATATTGTGTGGCAGAGAATGTCTGAGTTGTTGCTGTCTGCTCGGCTCCATTTTCCTGTCTGTGAAGTGAGGTCCCCTTATCAGTGCCGACGACTGTCGAGTGGTAGCTTAGAGTTATCCTCTTGCACTTCTAAACCTCCCCGCTAGATGGCGACCCGGCTTCATTTACGGAAGAGCAGTCAAGGACAAAGTTGAGACGCTTTCTTTTGAGGCCAGGACTCAGAACGATGGCCGGAGTATTTGGGTTAGGGTTCTGTTAGCCGAGTACACTGCAGTACGTCCTGTGTCTGACCAGGCCTAGTCCCCTAGATCTGCATTTAACACGGGTGTTGCATTCTCTGGGTTCTCGCACTCATCGCTGTCAGTGGGCTCGCCCCCACCGTGTTCAACTCCCTCTGTGAGCTACACCTATTCACACTGTAGATGTTCCTACAATCACTGCTTAACAAAGCTTTGCTTAGAAGCCCATGCTGGCTGGTGCTATACAATGCTCGGGATTGGCAACTTCCAAAGTTGCCGAGCGTTGATTCTGCCCCGTGCACTCTCTTTCACCACCAGACACGCCCTGCCCCTTTATCTCATTCTTGCATGCACTTTTTAGGTTTCGCCTGCACAGCGCTGGTGCAGTGCTTGTGAAATCTATGGTATTGAATATATCTTAAAATGTCTCATTTGTCTCACTTGTATTGTATTGTTTATTTTTTGTTGATTTACTGTTTTGCATCTGTTATCCCTGATTGTGCCCGTTCCGCTTTTCTCCGCCGCTGCTGCCCCTGCGACCCCTCCCCAGTGTCCACGCCCGTTTCCAGCCTCCCAGCTGCTCGTCCCTCCCCTCCCCCTACTTAACGGCAGCCGCTGCGCGGTCCCGCAGCGGACACGCACAGCGGGCCCGCTGCTGGCGCGCTGAAGGCGCGCCTATGGCAGGCCCGTCTGCGCCCGTCCACGACCCGACCGCGGCCAGCACCAGGAACCCTGGATCCACGACCACCCACCGCTACGACACCATCACCCTCCTCGCACTCAACCCCGGAAGGAACAACAACTGCCGGCTGTCCACGCCAAACACTACCCACGGCCAGTTCTCCTGCCGCCACTGCCGACAGACCTTCACCACCGTCACGGTCCCCAACACCGCCTACACCAACACCGGTGACACCCTAAGATGCATCCTCCTCACGTGCGCTCCCTGCACAAACACACCGTGGAGATCTGGAACCTACTCGACTCCATCTCGCCCGACATCGCCTTCTTTACGGAGACCTGGACCAACGCCTCCTCCTCCCCCGACATCAACACCGCCATCCCTGACGGATATAAGATCCAGAGGAAAGACCGCCCCAACCACCCGGGATGGGGCCTCGCCATCGCCCACAAGAACACCCTCCGCCTCACCACCTCCAGCGAAACCTTCCCCTCCGCCCTACACCTGCACTTCCAGGTCCAGACCAGCCCCAACTCCACACTCCGCGGAACCCTCGTCTACAGACCCCCCGGCCCCCGGGCCCCCTTCGCCGCCACCATCACCGACCTCATCGCACCCCACGCCATCGCCTCAATGAACTACATACTCATCGGAGACCTAAATTTCAACCTCGACAACCACAGCGACCCCAACTCCACCACTCTTCGTGACAACCTCGCCAACATCGGACTCAAACAACTCGTCACCACACCGACCCACAGGGCAGGACACACCCTCTACTCCATCTTCGCAGCAGGAAGCAGCGTGCACTTCAGCCACACAACGCAACCCCCATGGACCGACCATCACTGCGTACACTTCACCGTCGACAAACCCAAGACACTCAAACAAGCCCCACGCCCACCACGAAGGAACTGGAGCAAGGTCACCGACGAGCAACTGAACTCCACCCTCACCAGAGACATCCACACCTCGGCATCCGACGCCAACATCGCAGCCAGGGAACTCCACACCTGGATCTCCAACTGTGCAGACGAGCTCGCCCCGCTACGCAACCCCGACAAACAGCGCCCCAGGAAAGCTGCCTGGTCTACCACCGACCTCCAAAAAGCCAGACGCACGTGCAGACGCCTGCAAAAGAACTGGAGAAGCGCCAAGACACCCGAAAACTACACCACCTACAAGGACGCCATGACGGACTACCACAACCAAATCAGAACCACCAAGAAGACTTTCATCCACAACAAAATCCTCGCCAACTCCAAGGAATTCTTCAGTGTCATCCAGGAATTCACCAACCCCCGCAGCGAAGCAACAGACATCACCCCGTCCCAAGTACCTCTGCGAGAAACTCGGAACATACTTCCACCTCAAGATCAAAAACCTCTACGACAACTTTGTCGACCATCCACCATGCGCCACAGCCGGCCCGCCCCCCCAGACACACCAGCCAGCCCACCATCTCCACCTGGACGTCGATCACAGCCGAAGACACCACCTCGACCATGAAAGGCATCCACCCAGGGGCCCCCACCGACCCCTGCCCTCCACACATCTACCACAGAGCCGCCACTGCCATTGCACCAGTACTACAACGCACCATCAACACCACCTTCGAAACAGGCACCTTCCCAGATGACTGGAAACGCGCAGAAGTCAGACCCCTGCTCAAGAAGCCCACAGCCGACCCCACTGACCTCAAGAACTACCGGCCCATCTCCCTCCTCCCCTTCGCGGCCAAAGTTGCAGAGAAAACAGTCAACAGGGAACTGACACGATTCATCGAAGACAACGCCGTCCTCGACCCGTCCCAATCCGGATTCAGAAGCAACCACAGCACCGAGACCGCCCTACTTGCCGCCACAGACGACATCCGCACCCTCCTGGACCAAGGCCACTCCGCAGCCCTTATCCTACTCGACCTATCAGCAGCCTTCGACACCGTCTCCCACAGCACACTCGTCACCAGATTACACGACGCCGGCATACAAGGAACAGCCCTAGACTGGATACGATCATTCCTCACCGGAAGAAGCCAAAGAATTAGACTGCCACCCTTCCTCTCCGATCCCACGGAAATCACCTGCAGAGTCCCACAGGGGTCATCACTAAGCCCGACCCTCTTCAACATCTACATGGCCCCCCTCGCCGCCATCGTCCGACAACACGGCCTCAACATCGTATCCTACGCTGACGACACCCAGCTCATCCTCTCCTTTACCAAAGACCCCACCGCCGCCAGACTCAACTTCCAGAAAGGAATGCAGGACTTCGCAACTTGGATGACCAACAGCTGCCTAAAGCTCAACGCTGAGAAGACTGAAGTCCTCATCCTCGGAACCACCCCTTCAGCGTGGAACAACACCTGGTGGCCGACCGCCCTCGGAAGCCCACCGACCCCCTCAGACCACGCCAGAAACCTAGGCATCGTACTCGACTCATCCCTCACCATGAACCGACATGTCAACGCCGTCACCTCCAGCTGCTTCAACACCCTCCGCATCCTCCGCAAGACTTTCAAATGGATCCCCCCCGAGTCAAGGAAGACTGTCACCCACGCACTTATCACCAGCAGACTGGACTATGGAAACGCACTCTACGCCGGCATAAACAAGTCCCTACTCCGCAAACTCCAGATGATACAGAACACCGCCGCCAGACTCGTCCTCGGCATCCCCCGGCACGAACACATCAGCCAACACCTACGGAGGCTCCACTGGCTCCCCGTGGAGAAAAGAGTCACATTCAAAATCCTCACCCACGCCTACAAGTGCCTACACAACACCGGACCCAAATACCTCAAGGACAGAATCAACTTCCACGTCCCCAAAAGAAACCTCCGATCTTCCAACCTTGCACTAGCCGAAACCCCGCGCATCCACAGAGCCAGAGTAGGTGGAAGATCCTTCTCTCACATTGCGGCCAAAACCTGGAACAAGCTCCTGGCAGACATCAGACGCGCCCCCTCCCTGAACACCTTCAGGAGGACCCTCAAGACCTGGCTCTTCGGCTAAACAGTCCTGCGAACCCCCCCCCTCCCTTCAGCGCCTGAGACCCTCACGGGTGAGTAGCGCGCTTACAATCCCCTGATTGATTAAAATGGGCTTACACCCGCGTTCCCTTCTTATTGGTCCGTGTGCTTGTCAGTTTTCTTTTCCTCCTTTCTATTGGTTGTGGGCGTTCTTTTCATGTGTTCCCTGTGTGATTTTCTCTTATCAGGCTGCAGGGGACCAAGTATTCCAGTGCTCATCCACCCACTCTGATTGGAACTTCTTTTATTTGCTTTATCTGCACGCATTTGAAGCTTCCATGTTGCTTTCTCGCCTTGTATCAGCACTCATTTCAAGCGTCTTTAACAGGTGTATTATTTTTTTCTTCTTCCTTTTTGATGGTCCATGACTAAGCAATTACTTCCTCTCCACAGAGATGTAAAGCTGTAATCCCGCCTTTGGCATCGTTGCGTTTCCTATGACAGAGAGAAATATGCATTAGTCCTAGTTGACTATTATTCGAAATGGGTTGAATGTAAGTTTTTGTCTGAACCTTCTACAACTGCAGTAATTGATATGCTGAATGATTTGTTTCGCAGTGAAGGGGTTCTTTAAGTTTTAGTCTCAGACAATGGGGTACAATTTAAATCAAATTTGATGCAATCTTTTCTAAAAACCATGGGAGTAAAGCATTTAACTGTGGCTCTTTACAGTCCCCAAGGTAATGGTATAATGGAGAGAGTGAACAGGATGTTGAAAGAGACGATTCAGTTAGCTTCTGTGCAGGGGGAGATGATTTCTGAAGCTGTTCAAGAAAGATTGTGGAGTTATCACAATACTCCACATTCTGTAACTGGCATTTCACCCTTTGTCCTTTTAAAAGGACGTTATGGTTCTTCCAAATTGAGTCCCAACTGGGTTTTGGAGCAAACTAAGGGCCATATTCTCAAGAACGGCGATACCATTATCGCCGCTTTAGCGGCAGGAAACTGCCGCTAAAGCGGCGATAAGGGGCTTTATCGCTGCTTTAGCGGCAGTTTCCTGCTGCTAAAGCGGCAATAATGTTATCGCCATTCTTGAGAATATGGCCCTAAGTGCGCCAATAGGATCCCCAATACTAAGCAATTGCGTGAAACAGTAGAAAAGGCTCAATTAAAGATGAAGCAAAGTTATGACATAGACAAAAAAGTAAAAGATGTCCAATTTGAAGTTGGGGATCTTGTCAAAGTGAAGAGACCAATTGGAGTCAAAAGACATAATTCTAAGTTCTTTCCCAAGACACGCATTGTTAAAGTTTCTAAACATGCAGTTTTGGTGGAGAATGGTAAGTGGTGGAGCAAAAGGAATGTAGTTTTGGTAAGGAATGATTTGACTGCGGGTTCTGACCATGATGTTCCTATCAAGGAAGATTATTCATTTGATCTGGGAGTACCTGAAGTTCCCCTACCCAGTCAGTCATGTGAGGTTTTTGCTCATAACACAGGTGGTGGGGATGCTTCGTCTTCTCAAGTCTGTGTAAATGAGAATTGTTCTTTGGGGGAGAGTGAACAAGTTGATCTCAATTTGTTGGAAAGGGAAGGAAGAGTCTTGGATGGTGCAGCAGCTTTTCCAAGGGAAGGTTGCAGAAGAGTACGTACTCCTTATTATTTAAAAGATTATGGGGCATATTCACAAGGAGCTAACGCCGAATTAACAGCACTTCATCGCATCCAAAGTCGTGATAAATTTACCTCCCCATTCACAAGCCGGTGTCAACAGCCCACAGCACCAGTATACCCGCGATAGCAGCCGCAAAAAACATCACCACAGAGGATCCCCGCAAATATCGCTAATGAGATGCAGAGTGGGCGTTCCCATGCCAAAAGACGAGACAATATCAAACCTCAACATTCACAACGGCCAGCCACATCGGCGATAAGAACACAAAACAGGCGATAAGGCGCGGTAGCCGCAGGTATATAACACCTGCCTCAAGCAGGTGTAAAAACGTACGTCTACCTGCAGTAGGCAACGGAGTCCCGCACACAGCCATACCCGAAGAACAAACGACGCCATGGAGCTACTCTACATGCAGCTCGGAGCCCCAACAGGGCCACAACACCCACCGCCACCACCCCCAGGACCGCCACCACCCCCAGGACCCGGATCCGCCCCCCCCCCCCGGACCACCACAGAGGCAGCGTAGAGTAAGACAGCGGACCTACCGAAAACGCACCACTCTCACAGACCTAACGCCCGCGGAAGTCATTGCCCACTACAGGCTCAGAAGGACAACTATCCTACGCATCCTGACCCACATCGCCCACAGGCTGACGGCCCTAACACAGCCGAGAACAAACATCCCTCCGCAGACAAAGATGCTGGAAGTGCTGCACATGTTGGCCTCTGGTACCTTCCAACCAACAACTGCCAGAGTTGGAGGGGTCTCACAGTCAGCCCTATCAAAGTTCATCACACCTGTCCTGGATGCCATCATCAGCTTCATACCCCAGTACCTTCACTTCCCCAACACTGCGCAGGAACAGCTGGAGACTAAGCAAGGCTTCTACGCCATAGCCGGATTCCCGGCCGTGTTGGGGGCAATCGACTGCACCCATGTCCCACTTGTGCCCCCTGCGGATACTGCACACCACTACCGCAACAGGAAGCACACGCATTCCATCAATGTGCAGGCAATAGTGGACCACCGGGGAATGTTCACCAATGTCGTCGCCAACTACCGAGGCAGTGTGCATGATTCCTTCATATTCCGACATTCCATCATCAACCAGCGCTTCCAGGATGGAACATATGGAACGGGACTGCTCGTTGGTAAGTACCAAATCAACACACCACACATCCCACAGCCACCAACGCACAAAGCACAACTGTGGGGATGCACACGTGCCCTAACCACATCCGACATGTCAAACTACACAACCACCTACCAGACACGACTACACCACTCCATGGTCAACCTGGGCTACCCCTGCACCCAATACAGACTTCACATGGCACCACAGCCACACAACAGCTGAACGTGTGGAGATGCGGAATGCAGCCATGACACATGTGAGGAACTGCTCTGCCCTTATGACCCTACCCCAGTCTCCCGCAGGTCAGCGTCCCGTGGTGGTGGGCCCGTGTCGGCCGATGTGCATCCGGGGCGACTAGCCCTGTGCGACTCGAGTCATCCCCCCTTGTAGTTCTGACATTGCATGTCTGTGTGCCTGATGACTGTTGGTGTAGTTGCCAGCACTAGCTACTCCCTGAGGGCTGGCTTACACTCACCCCACACACAGCCAGCACAGGCGTCACTGAATTGGTGGGCCTGCCATCACATCCTGCCGAACCAAGTATTGACTCTTTTCTCTCTGCACTGTCACAGGTGATCAAGGATATGCACTCTGCCCTTGGATGATGACACCCCTCCGGGACCCGAACACACCCGCCCAGAGGCAGTACAATGTGGCCCACATACGCACCAGGGGCATCGTGGAACGCACATTTGGCGTGTTGAAGTCACGTTTCAGGTGCCTGGACGGCACTGGTGGGAAGCTCTTGTACAGCCCGGATGTCGTGTGCAAGATGATCGTTGCATGTTGTGTGTTGCACAACATCTGTGTTCGCACCAGGGCCCCATGGATCCCAGTTCCAGAGGTACCGGACGATGATGGTGGTGATGGGGCAGGTGGCCCACATCCCACTGCAGCTGTGGCAGGATTGGCCCGTAGGGACCCCATCATTGCCACTTACTTCTCATGAGCACGTCACATTGTGACCTTCCGTGGCATTCATGGGACAGTAGTAGATGTCCAATTGCACTGCATGTGTGAATAAAACATATTTGCAGGTTACAGGTTGGAATTGTACATTGTCGTGTTACATATCCCTGGGGTTTCAGATGTGATTTGCCATGTTGTGCACATTTTCCGAACCAGTTGGGTCCTGTGTTCAGTTGTGGAGGTGTTGCTGTTCGTACCGGGATGTTGTCAATGTCGGGGTGCACTTCTGCTTATGTGCGTATGCTGCACTGTGGGTGTGTCGCTCCTGCGGCTCTGATTTTTCTGCCACTGGTCTCTTTCATTCGGTGTGCCTGTGGGTTCTGTTCTTCCACGGTGCTTGGATGTTGTGGTGTGCATGTTGTCCTCTGCAGTTGGCCAGGGTGCATCCGTGGTACTCCGCTGTTGATGTATTTTGTTCTGTGCCATTTTCCGTATGCTGTTCTTGTGCTTTTTCCCGCATTGCGCGTGAGTATTGCTGCCCTCGCGCTGGTTGTCACTGTTTTCTTATCGCGCTTTGGCCCATCGCAGCTTTTTTCGCGTTGTGGTTTGTGTTTTTATCTCCGTCGAGGTGGTTGTGTCGCGAGCATTGGCTGCGGTGTCTGCCAACTATCGCATGCTACCGCCGTGTTGTGAATTCCACAGGCTGCGATATTGAAAGTTGCGTTACGCTACTCTTGCGGTAGTTATCACACGTTCTTGTGAATATACCCCTATGTTCTGCAGTGAGTTTCATTTTGCTATTTTTCTCCTGTTCATATTATATATATTTTTCATCTTTTGTTTGCATATTTTTACTTTGTTGTTATAGTTTTATTCCTTTGTGTGAAGGGTTTGTATTCTTTTTAAGTTTCATTTCTATTGTTTTTAGGAGGGAAGATGTGTTGTGTCTCCTTTGCCATGGTTACTGGAATGTGAGGGTGGAATCTACATGGGGTTCCAGGTGGAGGGTTCGGGGTCTGACAGTTACTCTGGGACTTCCGAAGCTGTCAGATGTATCGGGCTGTGCTTGTTGTGCTGCATGTAATAAAAGGCACTTTCATCCTCTACGTCTTCTCTGAGCGTCTTTCCTTTCGAGACGAACCTACTACACTAGTCTGTAATCTGTGAGCGAGATCTTGCGTTTTTCCGATACGAGATGCTTTAAAAGACAGTGACACCTTTTCTTTCCTCTGTTCCATCTGGATGCGCAGGCTGTAAGTGTGCTGGTGACTCACTAGTGGCTTGGCAGCTGATCGCCGTCAGCTGGTAGCTTTACACACAAGTGAGAACAGACTCAACATGTTTCCGACTGGCCTCCTTATTTTTAAAAACTGTGATTGCACATTTGTAAACGTGCTGTAAATATGCCACATTATGGCTGGAAAAGCGGAGCCCTCGGCCAGGCGTGCAAACTGCAGGCTCGCAGACTTGGCAAAAACGCTGTGAATGCGCGCGCGTGGGGCGGATGCGATGTCACAGCTGGCACTGAAGTGTCATGGCCCGTTTTTTTTTTTTACAATAGCACAGGCACCGTAAATACATGTTCCTTTTGTGAATTCAGGCCAATGTTGATCTTGTTTCCCACTACAGGGTTTTTGACTTTATTGTCTTTAAGCTTTTCCATTCATATTCCTGTCGCTGATGCCAGCTAAGTGCCAGCCCCTCCCGCTATTGTGCGGTGAGCCTACACCCGCCTCTCTTGGTGTTCAGGACCGGCCCCTTCTAGACCAGATACATTCCTTTATGATGCTTCCTCGTCTTCTTCAGCTTCTCTTAACATTAAAGGGTCTGTCCTGCTCCTCTTTTTTTCTCCGGTTTCGTAGCTGGGCAGCGAATGGAAGTAAAAAAAAAACAAGCATTGGCATAGCCAATAGGTCTCGCCTTTGTGACCTAATAAATGTTTAGCCAGAGCTGTTGGCTTTGCCAATGTCTTTAAGCTATGTTGTAGAGGAGTGTAGCTACTGTGCAGCATGTTGAAAAGTTATGATAAAAAAGTGTTATAAACATTTTTGTTACCTTATATATTACCACGACATTATGTACAACTAAACGACCTTATTGAAAAAAGAATTATCATAAAGAATGTCTTCTAGTTTTTTTGACCTTGCAATGCTGGCAAAATCTTCCTGCCTGTTCTAAAGCTTGTTTGTTAGTGTTTTTTTGTTATTGGGAGGAAACATAAACAGTGCTAGTAATGAGGTGGTGCTGCACTGGTGCAGAGCTGATGCTGCACTGATGCGGAGGTGGTGCTGTGCTGGTGCTCAGATGGTGCAACACTGGTGCTGAGGTGGTGCTTCGCTGGGGCTGAGTGATGCTGAGGTGGTGCTGTGCTGATATTGAGGTGCTGCTGAGGGATGCTTAGGTTGTGCTGCAGTGGTGCTGCTGAGTGATGCAGAAGCGATGCTGAGTGACGCTGACTGGTGCTGAAGTGGTGCTGTGGTGATGCTGAGGTAGTCCTGAGTTGTTGCTGAGGTGGTGCTGAGTTGTTGCTGAGGTGGTGTTGCACTGAGGCACTGGTGCTAAGGCAGTGCTGCGCTGATTGTGCGGTGGTGTTCCGATGGTGCTAAAGTGGTGCTGTACTGGTGCTGAGTGATGCTGAGGTCGTTACATGTTGGACTGCAGCCTCAGCCAGGAATGAAAGGGACAAAAAGTAGCCTGCCCACAATGGACAGGCTCAAACATTAGACTGTTAAGCTATCCTCTAGGTGTGCACACAATGGACAGGCTAATACATTAGACAGCAGAGCTATCCTGTATGTGTGCACACAATGGACAGGCTAATATATTAGACAGCAGAGCTATTGTGTGTGTTTGTGCACAGAATGGACAGGCTTATACAATAGACAGCAGAGTTATCCCCTACATATGCACACAGTGTACATGCTAATGCCACAGGCAGCAGAGCTATCACCGACACGTGGACACAATGTACAGGCACATACTTTAGACAGCAGAAGTATCTCCTACATGTGCAAGCAATTTACAGGCTGATACACCAAGCAGCAGAGCTATTCCGTATATGTGCACATTATGTGCAAGCTGATACCCCAGACAACCGAGCTATTCCATATATGTGCACCAAATGTAAAGGCCAATGCCCCAGATAGCGCTTCCCCAACAACTAGCGTAGATTGTTAAAGTTGGCACGTTACCAGGCAGAACTAGCCCCTAAATGTTCACATATTGTGCAGTCAGATTTTTTATACAATGAAGCTATCACTACACTAGTGGACAGCTTGTGCGGTTTGATACAGGAGACAGCAGAGCTATCAAATAAAGGCGTACAAATTACGCTTTTGATAACCTGGGTGACAAAGATGATCAACAAA
Organism: Calotriton arnoldi; assembly: GCA_963921515.1. Classification (NCBI taxonomy): domain Eukaryota; kingdom Metazoa; phylum Chordata; class Amphibia; order Caudata; family Salamandridae; genus Calotriton; species Calotriton arnoldi. The sequence continues at coordinate 48,660 of CAWUFW010023833.1, read as the reverse complement.
TATACACAGATTGTGCAGTCTGGCTCCACAGAAGAGTTGGATTATGCCTTGGATTCATGAGACAGCAGAGCTATCACCAGATGATTTTTCATGGTCTCTTCAGAGACAGCAAAATTCAGGATATGTTTGAAAACTGCACAGACAGCAAATTGTTCACCGGCTGGCCCCACAGCCGAACACAGCCAGTACAGAGGACAGCTGCCATGAGGCTGTGGATACACTCTATGCGTATCATGTTATAAACAGCAGAGCTATCCCTCAAGCTTGCACATATGACGCCAGCCTATGCCCCAGAGACCAGCAATATAGTAGGTTAATTACCCTGCATGGGTTAGGTTGTGACTAAATACAGAGTACAGTGATGCGTTTTTTATTAAATATAATTTTTTTCATATTGTACATACTGAGAACTGATGCCCTGTGGTGGAAGAGTTATACTATATTGCAGCATTTATATATTTGTCAAGTCTTGCGGTGCTCACGAAGCAAAAGTGAGTAAGTATCCTGTAAAATGTAATAATACTTTTGCCATAAAAAAAAACCCTTATAAAGTGCTGCATTAATAAATAAAATACAGCAGCCGTCAGATTGACACCATGCAAACTTAGAAATTATATACACAATCACTAAGGAAGTGATCGATCATTTATGTATTAAGCTATGTTTTCATTCTGAAGTCCTTCTTGTACAAAACTGACAACAAAGCAATCAATAGCACAGAGTCGATTTTGATCCCGACAGAAATAACTAAGAAAAGAATATTATAATTTAAAAATATCGGTGTAAATTCAAACATGATAGTTTGCTATTAAGAAACACCCACTCTCACACTGCCTTTCACACACATAGACAAGAATGTTACAATTATGTTTTCTGAAATCACTTGTAGTGCACGGTACACTCCGAGCCGTTTCAAGGCGCTAGACCCGGCTATGCCTTCTTTTGCTCGGATCTTCTCTGAAACGTGCCGCAATAATACATAAAACACAGCAGCCGTAAGACGACACCGTGCAAATTTATAAATTATATACACAATAACTGAGGAAGTGGTCCATTTCCTGTATGTTAAAGTATGTTTCCTTCTGTAAGTCCTAAACCAAAAACAAACCTAATTAAAATTGGTAATATCAAAACAAAGAAATTAAGATTCAACTACAGTGAACATACAAAAAAGACACACAGTTTTATGGAAACAATAAAACCACCGTACAGTGCACGTGAGAAACAAGCCCGGGAGTTGTGTGCGCGCGCGCTAAAAGAAAAAAAAAGCACGCTACGGCCTGCTGCAGTATAGAGAGGCGGGGGGGGGGGAGTGGAGGCCAGCAGAGTGACGCGATCTGTCGTGGGGAGGGGGAGGGAATTGAAGCGCAGGCAAGCAAGGCGGAGAGAGGCACACAAGGCTTAATGAGCCTTGACAGAAACCCACATGGCGGCTGCGCGCGTGCACGCTCGCGTGAACGCAAGCTTGAGGCCAGGAAAAGCCTGTGGTAGCACTTTCAAAGGCCACTCACTAAATTTCTCGCAGAGCAGCGCATGCGCTGGCTCAGCGAGACCTAAAAACACAACACATACAGATGAGAGGTAGTGGGTCTGGCAGATGGGAAGAACACTTCGCGATGCAAAGAGACTAATGTGATTTGGAGGGGATTTTTTCCAGGGAACTGGTGCCCCCTGGTGAAGCAATAACAGTCACTCACCACCCGCCAACCACCCTGTGCCATTGAGCACACAGCTGCAGTGCACTGCGATGTGATGTGTGTAGGAGGCAGCAAACCCAGGGTCCGAGGTCCAAACGATGCCTCTGCACGGAATGAACACAAACACAATACTGTGCACTGACGAGCATACGTCAGCCAGTGCCCTTAATGGCCACTGAGACTCTGCACCAGGCGAACACACACTTAAACTGTACCGCACAATGACAAGCATACTGCAGCCAGTGCAGTCCCGCATGTCTGTGCAGTGGGTGAACGCAGCTCCCCCCTTGAACCATATCTTAAATAGCATCAAGGGTTAGAGTCCAACACTCCCTAGAAGAGTTTCCTATACCCTTTCATCCTCCTTCCATTCACTTGTGCTTGCACGTATCTATCTACGCATCTATCCATCCATCCATCCATCAGTTATCCCATCCACCCTTTATTCATCCACATTTGCATGCTTCCACCATCCCCCTATCCACTCGTCGGTATATACATGTATCCATTTATCTTTATAGCCAGTGATCCTTTCAGTAGCCCATCACCAATCTGTCCACCAATCATCCACTCACTGTGTTATTCATTGTTCCATTGCTCCATTCATTATCAATCCAGGATTAATGCCTCATTCACAATAGTGTAAATGTTTATTTAAAAAAAAAAAAAAATTATTAATAATCACATAGGCGAAACCTAATGCATTTACCAATTCTTGTTTATCATTGCTTTCTCCCCTTTTCGCTGTTTTCTGTTTCTCTCTTTTTTTTCCCATTTTGTGTTTTTTCGCTCCCTTGATCAGGGTCAAAGATGAGAAACAATAGGTTTCTCAAAACCACAGGGTAAAATTAAGCACTGCTAGCAGTGCTCTGTGCCAGATGTGTCAGGCGTGTTTTGCGAGACCTGGGGAAAAAATGTAATGCGGGGCCCAAAAAGGCCCTTTTGACGCTTCGTCTGTTTTTGCCAGTTGCAATGTGCACCTGATTCTATGTATTAAAATAAACATAGTACAAAGAAAAAAAAACATGGCATCTGGAGGTATCTAGTGGTATGACCTCCTCATCTCTCTCTCGCTCTCTCTCTCTCTCTCTCTACATAACAGCGCTCTCAATCCTCTGCAGACAGTCTTGTCTCACAGGCTCTTTACACATGCCCTATAGGATGTTCTCACCCTCACACACTTCATGCATGTTGCTGGCAGTGCTCGCTTCCCTCTGTGGACGTACTTCACACAATCTTTGTGTGGTACACAGAGCCATCCGTGACAAAGCCTCACCTTCCTGCAAAAAGTGTTTAAACTATGGAATACTTGAGTATCACACTGACGAAAAGAGAGAATCACTTACCATTAAGAAATAGTTAGAGATACCCCTTCTCCTTTAGTCATGGCCGGCATTTATTGAACAAAAGTAGAAGGGCATTTAATGCACCTTGTTCTCTTTAGCACCAAGAGGCAATTTTGTCGCTATCAGTGCACACGTGTACATAACATAATGTGCTATAACATACTCTATGCACATCTCTAACAGCGCTCTCTCCTTTTTCAGGAATTTTCCTGATGCTTTCCCTTTGTGACGTGGTGCATGTGTATGAGTACCTACCATCGCGGCGTCAGACGGATCTCTGTCACTACTACGAGAGGTTCCATGATGCGGCCTGCACCCTGGGTGCCTACCACCCACTGCTGTTTGAGAAGAACCTGGTGAAGCGCCTGAACCAGGGATCTGACCTGGACATCATCCTACATGGCAAGGTGACTCTTCCAGGCTTCCGCACCCTGAACTGCTCTCGGGCCAGCGTCTAGGACCAGTGGAGCTTAGAGGAACCTGACGCAGGGCCTTAAGAACTCTCACCAAGGGAGCCCGAAACAATGGGATGTCGGAACCCGCTCTAGAACCTTGAGAACTCTCACCAAGGGAGCCCGAAACAATGGGATGTCGGAACCCGCTCTAGAACCTTGAGGACTTCCAGAAAGGGAGCCAGGAACAATGGGCTGTGAGGAACACACTTTATCACCTTGAGGACTTCCAGAAGAGACGCGAGGAACAAGAGGTTCTGTAGCGCCTTGTGGTCTTTCTCAAGGGGACCCAGAAACAGTGGCACACCAGGGAACCCACTGCAGCGCCTTGAGGGCTTCTATAAGGGGAGCCAGAAGCAATGGACTCTGAGGAACCCACTGCAGCAACTTGAGGACTCTTGCAAAGTGACCCAGAAACAGAGGGACCCCAACAAAGCCAGTGCAGTGCCTTGAGGAAAACCACTGACACCTGGACTGAAGGATGCTGCGCCAGAGGACTTAGTGCTGGTCAAGTGAACGGTTAGACACTGGGTCGAAGTCACCAAATGACTCACTCAATGAGTGAAAATCAAACTCAAAATCTGGCTCAAAGTGTGGTAAATACCTACAAGGACTCAAAGATCATTGAGTGAAAAAACTCAACTTTCAGTGACTCGAACAAGGTCTTTGGAATACGATATTTTTTAATGGACTCCTCTTCCAGGCATTCAGACTGATCACAAGACTTAATAACCTGTCAGTCAGACAGAACTAATATCAGTCAGTCTAGTCGATCAAAAGTCTAATGTTTGATAGGTCTAATGACTGGTTTCTGTCCAGCAGGGCCTTGCAATTGACGTATTTGTGTCTGAATGTATCTAAGGTTTATTCAAACAGAGGGTCATATCAATTACACAACTCACTTGACTGGAGCAATAATATTCTCTGTTAGTGAGTTCCGCAGGATCTCCAGAGCAATGTATTCAGCTACTTGTGCCCGCTAGCCCAAAACTATCAAAGAATTTGCATGCTGTTGGTTTAAAAGATTAATCTCCCATCAAATCCAACAGAGGGCCTTATTAAGCTTAGGTGTAAGGAATCCACCGTCACAAACGTGGTGGATGCCCTGTCCATCATATTACAAGTGTATTATAGGCACTTGTAATGCAGCAGAATTGATATTTGCCACGTTTTGACAGTGTATCTTCTCTGCCAAACTTGAAATAAATCTTCAAACTTTTTTATTTAAAGTCCCTTGGATCAAAAGAATCACTTGAAACAGTGCCACCAGAACAAAAAAGAAAAGTGTATAAAAAATTGATGGATGGAATGCTTGAATTAATCTCAGCCACTGGTAATCACTCGGGCCGCATCCCAATCCATCGTTATTTTGCGCACCATGGCACCTCAGTTTGGACCCAGTCATATACAAATCAGTCTTGACCCTGCTCCAATGGGAACAGTCCAGCCTGAACTGCCAGGCCCGGTCCTCCCTGAACCAGAACACAAGCAACCCAGGACCGGTTTCACCCTAGTTAGTGCTCATCAGCCAGGTACAGCTTGGTTCCAGTGACTCAGTGTGCAGAGGACCCACGTCTGGGCATACTCGTCTCACATAGGGCAACACACTAAAGTGTAGGAAAAAAATGGATGCAATGCTTGAATTAATCTCAGCCACTATGAACCCCTTCGGGAATGTGCTCTTTACAAACACACGTTAAGTTAGTGTGTCCTATCAGACAACAGGTTTCCAGTTTTGAGGGTGCTGTCCCTTAATGCCCTCACACACAGTGCCAGCACAGGTATTTAGAAACTGTAAGTCACAAATATATTAGGGAAGTGCATAACTCCCTATCTTGCCTTATCAGAGCTGCAGAGATGAACCTGAATAAGGGGCCACCTTCCTAAATGGGGGTATACCACGAAGAAAACAAGATGTACCTGTTGTATCAGAGAAGTTCTACCTTCTGTCTCACATGGAAATGTCCTCGTCAGGTTGTACACACGCCAGACTACCCTTCTTTCTTCTTGCATTGCCAGTCTCAAGAAACCCTCCAACTTTCCCTCCCATTTTTTCCTTTAATGTAAGTATAGAGTTGCTGTGCAGTCAACAGGATGTAGTCCCCCATCACTTGGAATGAAATCAGAGAGCTATGGGTGTATGAGTAATACGGAATCCTCGAGTGCCCTGTGCCCAGAATCCCTATGAAAAGAAAGGATGTGGCAGAGTGAGCTGAGGACATAATCATTTTTGCTGCAGGGCCCATTCAAAACATATGGTGTCCTTCATACTGCCAAGTAAACACTTTGGTAGCTTTGTGAGTTTTTTTGTGGGGTGGGACTGTCTCTTAAATAATTGGCATGACAGTGGCATGCCCAGTTTGCAGGGTCGGGATGGTGTTAATCTCATAGTCTATGAGGCAATCTTCCCCTATAGACAAGATTCAAACTGCATTTAAAAAATAAGGTCGATAAGAAAGGACTGACTCAAAAAGGAGTGTGAGATTGGAAATTTAGAGAAAACCATGAAGGTCTATTATAGTTTTAAAGTGCAATACAGAAAATGGGAAAAATGCAAATGCAGTCTTGAATCAATCAAAGGACACATGGTCTATTTCTGTAAAGGCTCTCAGTTACAAGAATAATTCAATATGAGCAAAAATCAGGTCAATTGCCTTTTACGGTCCGGCTGTCCTCCGCCAGGGCAACAGAGTATTTTACCCCATCGTCCGGGTGGAGGTCCCGACTGCCAAATTATGAAATGCCCGTCGGGCCGGTGGACATTTCAAGCATTGATGTGTTGAAAGTTTGTATACATTGAAATACAGTAGAAAGAGGTGCTCAAATTCCAAACAGTTGGAAATCCATGTGCGCTCTGCACATCACGTGATACTGTATGCTAATACATCCCAGTGTGAAACCTCAAAAAAGCCATCAGTCAACCATGATTGGCTAAGGACTCTCAACATGGACAGGTCAAAATGTTGTGAATAAGAGAACGTATCTTAGCCAGAGAGACAGAACGAACCCAAGAGGGGAGACCTACAGAACAAGAAAGAACAGCAGTGCAGGACTTTCGAGGTGTTTCAGAAACAGATCCAAATATCACACTGTAATGAAAAGCAGACCCTTAACCCAGTCCACAGTCCAGAGGTGAGTCCACATTTTAGCATGAATACATGTAAAGCAGAGTGTAGTACCAGTCATCAGTGCCAACCAGGGCCTTCACAGAGGTTAGAGGTCAATGGCTTTGCTCTAAGTAGGAAACTACGAATCTAAAAAAGCAAGAGATCACTGCTTAATTTGAGCTGGTGGTTTCTGGTGCTCAGCACCGGCACTTAATTATCAACACCAGCACCTATGACAGTCTGCCACATGGTGGCGCTATTTGTCTAATTTAGAGATTAGCACAAAAACTGTGGTCTAATAATTCAATATGTATTAAAAATGACTAATAACTGCCGCCCTAGCCATTTTTATAGCTTTGGGGGGCCTGGAATCGTATGAACTGTCACAACTGCAGCAGTGTGATGGCTGGTAGTTGTATTGGTTCTGTGTTGCCAGCACTGGCGGGGCAATGGGTAATGCCAGCTCCAATGGCCTCTTGACGAGGGCCCTGGCACTTATATTTTTACAAATTAAGCACTGCAAGAGATACCTATAAGCCAAAATTCACAACTTGGGTTCTGTTTTCAAATGTGATTATTATTAGCTCATGAATTATTTCATCCTTTAGTTAAGAGGCAGATGATATAATTGCAGTCTGCACAGAAGGCTCAGGGCATCGAGGTTTGCATCAGAGACATTGCAACACTAGGTGTGCTGTTTTCAGTTGACACTATAACAAGAAGTAGTGAAAAGCTCCAAAATTGTTGGCCACTTTGATAGTAGAGGTTATTTTTGCTTTTGCTTTGCTGTAGTCAGACACTGACCAACCTGCTTCAGTAGAACAGGGTGATCCTATCTGGGCACCACATTTGCACTGTCCAGAAGGGCCCTAACTTGTCAGTGATGTTGCTGTCACCCCGCAACACTTTGCCCATAGAGGCCTTCTGCATCAAAGATTGAGTCCTTGTGCTGCTGCAAGGTTCTTTATCAAGCCCAAGCACTCTATAAAGGTCCCCAACATATCTAGTACTAAACTTTTAAATTAACAGAATGGTCTACTTGCGCCTTTAGTGAAACTGGTTACGGAGCATCCTTTATGGGACAGTTTGTATGGTTGTGTTATAGATCAGGTTACATGTGTATATGTGTAGAAAATGTTGCCTAAGTGGGCATTTAATCCAGTTCCACCCTACACAAACGTAAATAAATAATATTTTTGATATAAATATTTGCTCTTGTTTCTGATTGTAGAGAAGAATTAATACGTTCAGTCACCAGATCAGGTATTAAAATGATGATTAGAGTTTAATCATATGCATCCAGAACCGAACTGAAGCAGCATACTCCAGGTGTACCTGCTTTGCTATTCCCTACTACATTGGTCTTAAATCCAACCTTCTGCAGAGTACACATGCCCAAAACTATACTCCACTACCCCTGACTCACTGCAGAGTGGTAGAGCTCTGCTAAACCAACTCCTCAGAAGGTACTAAAGAATGTCCATGGGCTATCCTGAGAAGGCATTGACACTTTGTTATGTAGAGCACTGCTGAGGTTAAAGGATGCCACCATCAACCCTGATGAAGAAAGACTACCTCCCTAATTGGGCTGGAGCACAGGGGCCCTCCTGAAACATGGTATGGTGGGAGGCAGTATTCGTGAAGAGCAGTCTTCTCCAAACCTATTGCCTGTCCTAGATACATCATACCAAAGACATGAGAATTAGATTTCCTTGTAACTTACATCAGCCAAGCACCAGGCAAGTTGGCAGCCCTATTTGAATGTGACAGTATGATAGAAGTAGTTAAGGTAAATACCCTTCACCAGTTCATAATGCTGGATGTGAAAATGTGAATTGATTGTTGTGTTCCAAATGACTCAGAAGCAGATTGTCCATAAAGCAATAAAAGAAAGGTTTTGTGCATGGCTGACTACTGAGGGCCTTTTCCCTTCGACTGCTCCCACTTCAGCTAATAACTCATCTGTGACCTTGTGAAGTCCTCCCATTGCTAGGAGAAGCCTTTCCCAAAGTAACCAAACCCCACAGCTCAACATATTGGCAGGCAGCAGCTCTGATAATAGAACAGAGGAAGAGTTTAAAGTTTGTCTGGAAAGTTAGTAGACAGTCTTGCCCACATAGAAAGAGTAAGAATTTATTTGAGGTGGGCGACTGCCTACTTCAAGTAGAATCACAATCCATGTCAGGGTGAACCTTCTAAGTCTAATTACCCTGAGCTCACCCCCAGTAGATATGGCACAGAGCAGATAGGCTTAATCTATGCAGTGTGTAAAGTATTTATGCAGTACCAAAACAGTAATAATGTCAAAATGCCAAACAATAAAACTCCTAAACTGAATTAGAACAATTTAGTGAAATTTAATAAACAAAATGACACCAAATGAAAAAATCCAATAAATGGAACTGGAGATATGAATAAAAAACATTTATTACGTAATAATACTGTCAAAAAGCGCTAGGCGCCAATGATAATCTATTGTCGCTGTAGTCCAGGACGTAGGTGCAATTTCAGGCAGATAATAATGGAGCGAGGGGCGCTTACACAAAATAGGTTCATCTCAGTCAAAGATTTTACTTTCTGACTTAGGGCCTGATAGATATCCCATCCCCTGTATTACAAGTACAATATATCCTATTGTGCTTGTAATATGGCAACGTCTAAATCATGCCCATAGTCTTTTATGCCCCAGTCAACCACATAAGCACACTTTCAAAGCCCCCGAGGAACTGAGGGAGGCAATTAGAGACACACAGGGTGTCATGCAGAGGCCAGCAACAGGGTCCCGTCCAAGTGCAGTTGCAACTGGTCAGTTGGGTACTTCTGGGAAAATGCCTCTTGCAACTTGTTGTCTCCCTATAACCACACAGGAGGTCAGCCAACTGACCCTTGGAGTCCACTTCTTTGTCCTGGGTAGAAGAGGAAGCAGGTCCAGTCTTTCAGGGCTCCCGTCAGTTCACAGACAGCAGATCCAGTCCCCTTCTGATCTTCCAGAGATCCAGAAAGTGTTCTATTCAGATGTCTTTGGGTGCAACATTTATGCATGGCAACAACTAGTGGGTGGAGATGACTTCTGGTCACTCGATAACCAACGGGGTAAAAGGTCCCAGAGCCAACCTTATTCACTATTTCAGTAGTTCATGTTTGCCTTACTGCAAACAGACCCTAAATGCCATGCGTCAGGGCATTTTCAAGACAAAGAAAGTCTTTGTTCACATTAAACTTGGGCTCTGAGTGCTGGGTGTATGTGTGAGTGTAATAGGGAAATCACCAATGTCCTTCCACATCAAACACTAAAATTCCATTTGAAGCAGGCACAATACCCACAACAAACCCAATCTGGTAAGAGAAAAGCAGAGCCCTTCAGCAACCAGACAGGATATGCACAAGAAATGTGTAGGCCTTCTGTTCACTCCCTTGCATGTGCGTTCCAAGCATTGCATGTGTCAAGCAGGACCTGATATTGTGGTGTCACAGAATGTCTCACTCTGAGTATTCTGTTGAGTTCAGTGGACCTGTCATTGCCAATTCAGGTCAACCTATTGTTTGCTCCTTGAAGGCATGTCACACCTAATCAACGCTGAGCTTAGTCTGAGAGCTGGTAGAGGCTTATGTATGTTAATTAGCCTTGTTTATTTCCGGCAGGTAAAGTGTAATTTTGTAAAAGTTACCTTTCCTTAATATGTATTAAAATCCCACTTCATCACTGAATTAGATTTTAATAACTAATAAAATAGTTGTTTAATTATTTTTCTACTAGTCCCATTTCTGAGATACAGTAATAGTATTTTAATCTGTACCATGTCTCTAAATAGAACATCTGGGCCTGCCACAGTGAAAATAGCGTTTAGCGCTTGTCACTATAGGGACATGGTAGCATTAATTTTCTACATGTCCCACTTTTAAATACTACAAATAATACCTTGTGGGCTACAGTGCTTAGATAGGGGTGACTTATTAATATTTAAAAGGGAGATGTTTACCTGTCAAAAAGGGTTATTTTGACAGGTTGCACTGCAGGTTTTACACTGCAGCAGTCAGGCTACAATGGTAGACCTAAAGCCATGTTTTCGTTTGACACACTAGTAAGTGGCACAATGAATGTTGCAGTACACAGGTGACAGTTAACCCTTCATGCCATGGGCTTATTTCTGCACCATATGCAATGGCGCTATAGACAAGTTAGGGATTAGGCAATTTCTCCATGTTTTAAGGGTCAGAGAACATTCACTGAGCACTGGACAGCAGTGCCCCAGTGTGGAGAGTTTAAAAAACGGCAATAAAAAAGTCCAGTAAAAATGAAAAATCGGCGATGACAACACAGAAAAGACAGATATCCCACAGAGAGTGAGCAGACAGGCTCATCCAAAGGTGACCCAAAACATAAATTGGAGACACTTTCTGCTCTTATTTTGAGGTTAAATGTTTTTGTTTTGCAAGCCCATTTCTCATTTTACCGGCTGTTTCACAATATTTGTTCCACGACGTCACTTTTCATTTCACATGAGCCTGCAGGCAATCTAGAAATTATAATCTCCATAAACTGGCTTCACTTATTCAATCAAGGTCACCAGGCAGGCTATAAATACTCAGTATCTCCAGACCCCTTCAACATTCGGATGGAGAGCGACATGCAGCAGCACTGCGTGGGACGGTTCTGAGCCAAGTAAGTGTATCTGATAGAATGTGCTCAATTAATCTTGCAGGGGCCTCTATTTTCATCCTTTATCCATTTATTCCTTTATTATTATTTAAGTTTTGTTTTGAAGTATGTTTAAATTAACTGTCGTCATGGGGAGTCATTTCTCTATTTATTATGAGATGTTTACCAACAAGTTAACAAATTCAGTTTTGCATAAGAGAAATTTCTGTCTAGAGAGTGCGCAATGCTATGTCTTTCAGTTTATACCTGAATGCATATCGCCATTAGAAAGTGCTTTACAGTGTACTTGAGCCCTTGGCTTCCAGCCTTTTTTTACTAATGCATGCTTGTAAACATAATTACAATGTTACCACTGCTTACGGATTTTTTCAGTGTCTCACTGCTTGAATTAGGAATCAGTCATAGAGAATGATATGTTACCACTTATTTTCCTGTTTCCTTAACATTTATAGGCCATAAGACAGTGCCTATGATCACGTTCTGTCTCGAACAAAGTGTGTTCACCGATGAAGACGGGTGAGTTATGTACATAAGCATAGATAGCCCTAAAGTGTAAGGATTCTACATCTGTGGTCCTGATGAAGGCCATAGACCCGCAAGGGCTGTTCCAGGCTGAAACATGTCGACCTGATCACTAGGTGTCGTGGATCAGTGACTCATCCTCTTAACACCGATTTGTTTTAGTCTTATCCCTATCCTATTTTTTTCCCTCAATAAAGATTTACCTACAGGATAGGAGGTCATTTTAATTCACCAACCACTGTTGACATTCAGTCTACCTCCTGTTGGAGGTTATGATGTCACTTGGAGAATAGGACACTCAAGTGACAAACGCTCTGATGACACTATCCGCCAAACCACACTAAGCGGAGATTATATACACCACAGACTGTGAACGTGTGGTTGAGGTCTCGAAGACACTATCCCTGAGCATCTGGTATTGAGACCTATGTTATTCATTCTCCCCTTTGTTTTAATTGATGACCCAAAACATTAACCTGAACCAGTAAGTTCTTTGTGACCCTTGAAGGATTCTTTGGAAATAGAGCCAGGATCAGAAATCCTAATAAAGTATCTGGGCACCCAGAGAAATTCAACAGACAATCTGGCAAGAGAATTTCACCTGCTCTTGTCCATAGCTGGGTGCTGTGTGTCTGGGTTTACAGGAGATCCTCAATGAAACTCTGCAAGGACTTATTGCCTGAAGCACAGATCCCTGTTTTCACAATGGTCAATCAATCAATCACGTGTTTGTTAAGCGCTACTACTCACCCGTAAGGGTCTCAAGGCGCTGGGGGAGGGGTGTTTCGCAGGTTCCAGTCCATCAAGGAGGGGGTCTGTCGAAGAGCCAGGTTTTGAGGTTTCTTGTGAAGATGGGGAGAGATGTTGTCTGTCTGAGGTGGAGCGGTAGGGCGTTCCAGGCTCTGGCCGCGAGGAAGGAGAAGGAGCGGCCGCCTGATCTGGTTTTTCTGGTGCGGGGGACCACTGCGTAGGAGAGCTGGGCTGATCGTAGGGTCCTTTGGGGTGCGTGGAATTTGAGTCGGCTGTTAAGGTATGCTGGTCCGGTGTCATGGAGGGCCTTGTGAGCGTGGGTGAGCATCTTGAAGGTGACTCTAGCTTCGATGGGGAGCCAGTGGAGTGTGCGCAGGTGCTGGGAGATGTGGCAGTGTCTTGGCAGGTTGAGGACCAGTCTTGCGGCGTCGTTCTGGATGTTCTGCAGCTTGCGTGTGAGGTTTTTGTTTATTCCGGCGTAGAGTGCGTTGCCGTAGTCGAGTCTGCTGGTGACCAGGGCGTGAGTGACGGTCTTTCTGTGTTCGAGGGGGATCCATTTGAAGGTCTTACGTAGGAGGCGGAGGGTGTGGAAGCAGGAGGACGAGACGGCGTTGATCTGGCGGTCCATTTTGAGTTCGGAGTCCAGGATGATTCCCAGGTTGCGTGTGTGGTCCGTGGGGGTGGGCAGACTTCTGAGAGCGGGGTGCCACCAGGTGTCGTTACAGGCGACAGGGTGTGGGCCCATAATGAGTACTTCTGTTTTGTTGGTGTTTAGTTGAAGGCAGCTGTTTTTCATCCATTTGGCGACGGCTTCCATGCCTTCTCGAAAGTTGTGTCTGGCGGTGTTGGGTTCGTTGGATAGGGAGAGGATGAGTTGGGTGTCGTCTGCGTATGACACAATGTTGAGTCCATAGGTTCTGACGATGGGGGCGAGCGGAGCCACGTAGACGTTGAAGAGCATAGGGCTGAGGGATGATCCCTGGGGGACTCCGCAGGTGGTTGGTGTAGGGTCCGAGAGGAAAGGGGGGAGTCTGACCCGCTGCGTTCTGCCGGAGAGGAAGGAGCGGATCCAGTCGAGGGCCTTGTCTTGAATTCCTGCGTCGTGGAGTCTGTGTATTAGGGTACGGTGAGAGACTGTGTCGAACGCCGCTGAGAGGTCGAGGAGGATGAGGGCTGCTGTTTCTCCTTTGTACAGTAGGGTGCGGATGTCGTCTGGTGTGGCGAGGAGGGCGGTTTCCGTGCTGTGGTTTTTTCTGAGCCGGATTGGGAGGAGTCGAGGATGTTGTGCTCTTCGATGAATGTGGCGAGTTGGCTGTTGATGGCTTTCTCGATGACTTTCGCTGGGAAGGGGAGCAGGGAGATGGGTCTGTAGTTTCTGAGGTCGGTGGGGTCCGCCGAGGGTTTCTTGAGGAGGGGGCTGATCTCGGCGTGATTTCAGTCGTAGGGGAACGATGCGGTTGCAAGGGAGCGATTGATGGTGTGGCGGAGCATGGGTGCAATGGTGTCGGCGGCTCTGTTGAAAATGTGGTGTTAGCTGTCTCACCGGCCCTACCAGCAGCCTAGAGCCACCGGTTACTAATCAACCTGGCCCCTACATATCGAATACTGTGGACATTTAAACAGAAATCTGAGAGCTCACACAGCCCAGCTTATTTATCCGCAGCCTGAAGCAATATAGCTGCCGTCACTGGTGCTTCCTCCTCACTTTCACCTCAGTCCTGATGAAGACCCCGCCCCCAATGCGCCAATTTTGCTGTTCCGTTTAGGGGTCGAAACGTCGCCACTTCTTAATTTTATTGTCAGGCATATATGACAGAGAATGTATATCTGCAATTATGTTATGATTTGACATTTAATGTATTTGGCAGGAAACTGTCTGGATAGTCCTTTATCTAATTATTTATTTGATGTATATATATGCGCACTACTGTCCTTTCTCACTATCCCTTCCATGCACCTTCACTTCACCTTTTTTGTGCACCTGTTTGTAGAAAAATATTTAGTTACGATTTTTCTTGTACTTTATATCTTGATTCATTCCAGTGCTGTGATGAAATAAAATCACATCCATTAGTGAAATAACTGTATGGTGGTGTTCTATTTTGTTCAGATACAATAGATCAATTCTTGCTTTGTCTATCTGTTTTTAAATTGCTCTCCACTGTGACATTACTTTATTGTACCACTATTTACCCAGGTCCAATGGTTGCCCGGGTTGCCCCATTGCTTTATAACTCGAAAATTTGGTGGGGCAGGGGTCCGTGGGGGCCCCGGAGTGGATTGAATTCATCGTCTTCAGTGTGTCTTCAGTGGTGAGGGCTGTCCAGTTGTCGATCGCTGGCTTCATGGTGTCGGGGGTGGTTGGTGAGGGTTCAGTGTGTTGGTTGTCTTTGCCGAAGTTGTCGTAGATGCTCTTGATTTTGTGGTGGAAAAAGGTGCTGAGTTTGTCGCAGAGGTCTTGTGAGGGGGGATGTCGGTGGACTCGCTGGTAGGTTGGGTGAACTCCTTGATGATGTTGAAGAGTTCTTTGCTGTTGTGCGTGTGGGTGGAGATTCTGTCTTCGATCGCTTTTTTCCTCGATTTTCTGATGAGTTGGTGGTGGACTTTGGTGGCGGCTCTAAAGTTGTTGTGGGCTTCTGTGGATTTGGTGTTCCTCCAGTCCTTTTCGAGGCGGCGGCAAGTGCGTCTGGACGCTCGAAGTTCGGTGGTAAACCATCTAGCTTTCTTGGCATGGGTGTTGTTGTTTTTCTTGAGGGGGGCTAAGGTGTTGGCGCTGTCGGTGATCCATCTGTGCAGGATTTGGGCTGTGGCATTGGGGTTGTCGTTTTCCGCGATGGTAGGGGTGGAGTTGCTTAGTGATGAGGTTAGCTGGTCGTCGGTGATTCTGGTCCAGTTTCTTCGTGGGAGTAGGTGCTGGTGTCTGTGGATGGTGGGTGTTCTGAAGGTGAAGTGGACGCATCGATAGTCGGTCCATGGGAGTTTGGTGGTGTGGCTGAAGGTGATGGAGTTTCCTGTTGTGAAGAGGGAGTCGAGGGTGTGTCCTGCTGAATGCGTGGGTTCGGTCACGATCTGGCGGAGTCCAATGTTGTGGAGGTTGTCCAGGAGGGATGTGGTGCTGGGGTCCAGTTGGTTGTCGAGGTGGAAGTTGAGGTCTCCCAGCAGGGTGTAGTTGGTGGATGCGATGGCCTGCGGGGAGATGATGTCCGTGATGGATTTGGCAAAAGGTCCGCGGGGTCCAGGGGGTCGGTAGATGAGGGTTCCTCGGAGGGTGGTGGTGGGGCTGGCCAGTATCTTCAAGTGAAGGTGTTCCATCAGGTCTGTGGGCTCGTCGGGGAGTGTGCTCAGGCGGAGGGTGGATTTGTGGACGATGGCGATTCCTCCTCCCGGGCGGGTGGGGCGGTCCTTACTGGAGATCATGTATCCTTGGGGGATGGCGATGGCGATGTCTGGTTCCGAGGAGGTGTGGGTCCATGTTTCGGTGAGGAACGCTACGTCCGAGGTGGTGCTGTCGAGGAGGTCCCAGATTTCGGTGGCGTGTTTGTGGAGGGATCGGACATTGAGGAGGATGCATTGCAGGGTCTTCGGTTCGGTTGTGTTCTTGCGGGTGGGTTGCGCTGGGTCCGTGGTCCTGGTGGTGCTGCAGGTGTGCCGGCAGCGGTGACAGCTGAAAGGTCCGTGGGTGTCGGCCGGTGACGCTAGCTTGCAGTTGTTGTTGTGGCCTGGGTTGAGTGCGTGGAGTGCCGCTGGGTCGTAGCGTTGGCGGTGCTGAGATCCAGGGTTCCTGGCGCTGGTCGCTGTCGGGTCACAGACGGGTGCAGACTGGCTTGCCTTTGGCACGCCTTCGGCGCGCCAGCAGCACGGCCGCACAGCGGCCGCCATTAAGTAGGGGTCGGGGAGGGCTGGACAACTGGGAGGCAGGAGTGGGGAGGGGAGCAGGATTGGTCGCGCTGGTGGTGCTGGGGGGGAGGGGCCGCGGGGGCAGCAGCGGCGGGGAAAGATGGGCGGGAAAGGAGGAATAAGGGAGGGAAAAAGGACAAAAAGAGTGAAATAAGACAGAAAGCAGGAAAAGCACAGAAAGCAGAAAAGTGCAGAAACGATCTAAACAAGCATTGGCATAGCCAATAGGTCTCGCCTTTGGGACCATATAAGTGGTTAGCCATGCAGCACACAAGCTGCGAGTTTACAAACATCAGAGAGAAGACAGAGCAACCAGTCACATTTCGTTTAACAGTGGTAGTTGCGCTGGACAATTCTTCAACCACGTGTGCTTGAGGCTGTGCGCTTATAAATTGATTTAAATTTTAATTATAACATATTCAGCCTGTTCTAAGGCAATTTATCTCCACGAGGTCTGACACTTCTTGGGAAGCCTAGGTGGAAGGAAGGAAGGAGCGAAGATAATACTAACTGGTGCTCATGTACATCTTTGGGTGGAGTTCGCAATAAATAAGAGCAATATAAAACTGCAAACTGATCAAGTGCCCTGAGGCCGTCTTTGTTGGCTTGTGTGCACTACACACACGTTACATACATATGTGCATACCGACACTACATTGAGCGACTGAATAAATATAAACTTCAGCTGTGAGAACACATGACTGCACTTGTCGGCAATCAACCCTGCTCCCGTATCTCGACCATGTGCAGCATCCTCAGATCCCGGGTGAAAACCCCTGGCAACCGGGGTGGGAAGCCCCTTACCACGAGAGATCGTGCACGATAGCGCCTAGGTAGGGACAGGGAAGAACGGGTGTGAAGAGGGGAAGAAGAAAGGAAGACTAGGAGTGAGGGGAGAAAGAAGACGAGAAAGAGTGCGCGAGACTGCGAATCTGGGAGAGGGTGTGGGAGAAGAAGAGGAGGGAAAGGAGTCAATATAGTGGTGAGAGGAAGAAGAGAAGGAAAAAGAGTGAAGGTGATGCAGTGGGTGTTAGAGAGAAGAGGGGAGCAAAAGACAGAGAAAAGGGACAAAATGTGGGTATGAGAGAGAGCAGCAGGGAAACAGAAAGGGCAAGATACGGGGGGATGGAAAAGAGAGGAGAGAGGCAGAGGAACGAGAAGAAAGACAGATTACCCTGGTCACTACAAGTACAATAAAGGCAGTGGGAGAGGGAGACAGTGGGAAGGAGGAGAACGCAGGAGAGAGGGTGCATGAAGGGTGTACCATAAAACTACGTAGCTCGTCACATTGTGAGTATTCCTTTAACTGTCAACTTCCCCCACAGCCCTTTGCACAACACGTGAAACGTTCTAAGGTGGCAGACTGCCGTCAGGTGTCGGCGCTAATTCAGTTAATTGATTTCTGATGTGTGCCGTTTCCCGCGCTCACAGCAGGCACCAGCCCTGGAACGCAGAGTTCAGAGATGAAGCGCAGCAGTGTAAGATGCACAACTATAATGAAAAAGCAAGGAAAGCACCTACCCTATACGCACTTTAACTTTTCCATGTACAACCTTTCCAGTGTTTTGTTCCCCATTTTACCCAGTAAAAGCTTGTGACATTGTCAATCATAATATAACTGAAGTGCCTCTTTAAATAAGATCTTCCCATCCTGAGGAAATATATTAACTTAACAACAGTGAGGAAACTGTAACATGATTATTAATGTACACTGACCTATGAAAAACATAATTGGCATGATTATGTAACCGTTATCGCAACAGAAATAAGCATCAAATGCATTAAATAAAATCTTTAGTTCGGGGCATTGTTTACAAATTTGACAAACAGATGTCAGTTGTCTGAGGTTAGTTGAGATAAGATTAATGGGAATTACCAACCACTTGAGAAACAAGAGACATCTAGAAATGCACAACTGAAAAAGGCCAAGTGTTCAAGTATAAAATCAAAACCACAACCTGAACTGTAGCACCTTAGTCGGGTTTCTAAATGGACTCCTTCACCGATGTTAAGCGTGGCCGCATTGAAATAACACAAGCATTGCACTGCCAATAGGTTTCGACTATGTGAGACCTACTGGCGTTGAAATATTTTTTTGACATGTTGCACGCGCGCGATGCTCTGCAACATGGCTTAAAGTAAACAAAAAAAGCAGCACTTTTTGTTTATGTCAAGGTATGTTACACATCAGCTAGCGCTGCTCTAAAAATATTCGAAAAAACACACTGACAACGCCAATTGGTCTCTCATAGGTGAAACTTACTGGCTATACCTAAGAAATAAATAAAATGAATAGCCACCAAGAAATGTGAATGTTTTTTTATATAATTATATAATTATGTTTTTTTCCACGCATCAAAGTTTAACTGCGTTCAGAAATAGCTGAAATTGACAATATTCTGAAACAGACTTATAGAATTTTGTATAACATTTTAAACTGCTTTTAGAGAGTAAACAAAATGTGCTGGGTGTGTGATTGTTTTGGACAGTGTTACTTGCTGTTAACGCTCGCACAGTTCTTTCTCCAGTTTCACAGAACAAACATGCTTTGCACTTGCAGCTCGTTAAGCAGCAGAGGAGATCCCCCCGGCCCGTCTCACAAATAAAGGGAATGCTACCACCATTTTAAAAGCACACTGAGGGTTTGCAAATCTCATGCGATGTCTAAAATAGTGAGGGGCTCCGCCCAGCCCGACTCGTGCCATACTTGTCTAGACAAACTCTCTTTTCAGTGTCCATGTCCAATCTGCCCCTATCTTGCTGTCCAGCCTTCTACTCAACCACCACGGGAAAGTTTGGAATCAGCGGTTTAGCTCAGCTGAGGTGCGCTGCGGGGGAACATGGGTTGAAATTTGTCCGTAATGCAATGTACCCATTACTGCCAACTGAACCAGTGTCACTGGTGATCCCCCATAGGTCAGTCAACTTTGTTTAGTTTTTGTTTTAGGAAATATGTAGTATCACTTTCAATTCTGGGAGTCATAGTTTTGCGTTTATTGCCCTGCAGTGGCAAGTCAAGAGGTTTATCCCACGTCACGTGGGACAGAGTTAATAAAGGCCACCGCTGCCGGACGTGACCTCAGGGAGGTGTCCGGACAGCAACAGGAATATCGTAAATGCGTAACAGTCTTCTTATTTATGCATGGCCCACTCAGGTGTATGTCTTCCGGCTCCCAACCGGCAAGGCGCACCCACCTGATCCGATCGTTGCTCCGCGACATTACATTGGCGACGAGGGCGGCTCGGACTGCCCCGAGGACTCGTAGAGGCTGCAGACCCAACACACGGGTGCGTGGTGCTCGTGCTACGTAGCCAGCTCAGCCAATCACATCGGCGTAGAGGTGAGATCAATCCCCGTTTTTGCACCAACTGCAGGAGTGACCTCTGCAACACGTCGATCAGACTCCCGGAGTGAGGGAGTGCTAAGCCCCGCCCAGTGGTTGTTGCTGTGAGCACACACGGCGAGGAACCGACCGGTGGCCAAAGGCGGTGCAACTAATAAAAGAGAGGTGAGCTAAGCATCACAACTGGAGCTAAAACGAGCGAGCGCGGCAGCCTGCAAAGCAGTCCCAAAAACGCTCGTGCGTCGTGGCTGGCCTTTGGATGAGTACGCGCGGCAGACATGTGTTTCCACTTATCGCGCCCGCGTCTGGGCACGATAATTGGAAACACATGTTTGCCGCGCGTACCCATCTCAAAAAGGCCAGCCACGACGCACGAGCGTTTCTTGGACTGCTTTGAAAACTCACTTACAATAAGTCTTCGCCTCTAAGCAGCGCTTGCGCGCTACTCGAGGCTCGACCTAAAAAGGGTGAAAAACGAGTGAAAAACGGAGCGGACAGCGGAGCGAGACAAAGGAGAACAGAGGTCCACTGGACCACCAGGGAGGCTAAGGAAATAAGGAAATAAGTGGAAAAAGTGCAGAACAGAAAAGACAGAGGGAGAAGCAAAAAACGAGTGAAAAAACGGAGAGGAGAGCGGAGCGAGGCAAAGGAGAACAGGGGTCCACTGGACCACCAGGGATGAGGCGCAGGTGATCCTGCGGGTGGAGGAGGGCCTCGAACACCAGCAACACTCAAGAGTGCCGGGGCTCGGGGAGGGCCTCACTCAATGGTGGAGCTGCGAGGGTGGGAGAGCAATTTCACTGACAATTAGTCAGTGGTCTTGCTGGTGCCAGAGGATGTGACCCAGAGGCCCCATCCAGTCCCTACTTTGTCTGACTTCTGCTATAGTACATATTCAGAGGGAGTCCGCTTAGACATAAAGGACTGGCCTAAACAACTTTCACAGCCTGGGCAGATTTACTCCACAGTATGCCTGGAAAGTACTGGAGCATTCTTCAAGGATTTTAAGCAGTGTCACCGATGCTTTACTCACTTCTTGAAAACGCCAAAGAAAACGTCTTTGTCATCAATATCTTCCTTAAGCACATAATTGACAAAATGCTACAACACATTGCTGAAGCACAAATCCCAAACGCCACTATCAAAATGCCACCTACAATGTGCCCCAGTAGACTCACTTTGACACTCTTGATTCTTGTATATTTGGGAGGCCTCAAATCCCTCAAGGTCTCTTCCTAAGAGGATGACATCGACCGTACACCAATAGTAAAGCTATCAGACTGCTACTAAACATCAGCAATGCATCCTTTTCCCAACTATGTTCCCAGATTGGCACATAGCCAGTAGGAGAATAATTTAATAAGCAAGATGACACAAACAACAATTTTTTTAAGTTTTAAGTACAAATTGCTCCCAAAAACACAAAGCACCAGTGGTAGACAATCATCGCAGTCGACCGAGACCTAGACATGATTTCAGGCAGATCATGATGGAGCACGGGTCGGAAACACCAACCAGGTTCAACCTAGTCGGAGGTTGTACCTTGGGATTTAAGGGCTGATTTATATGTTAACGACGGAGTATCCTTACCTCCAACATAATGGTCCGCCAAACCAATTTATATGTGGGAGACCCTTTGGTATAACCTTGGCAGAGACTAATCTGTCTTTGCCATTGATACACCCTCCGACAGCAGGAATGTAGTGAGGGCCGTCGAAGGTTGACCTCTATGCCTTCACACCAAATTTAGATGGGTGGACATACAGATCATTTTTCACTGCCAGGAAAACCCTGGCAGTAAGGGGCAGTGGAAACTGTCTAATGCTCTCCTTACCCTGGGAGGTAACTCCTATGTTGATGCGGGCATTTTCTTTTTTCTTTTCAAAAAGAAAATCCTGCTTTGGAATTTTCTTTTTGATAATAAAAAAAAATAAGTTTGATGCAGGGCTCCTTCATCATGATGGGGCTGTGCATCAATCTTAAAAAAGCATTAACAAGAATGTCCATGGCCGCTGTTCCTGCCAATGCTTTAGAAATGACTGCCGGCTTGGAGGTCATTTTTAAATTTGGCAGGTGCTTACTCCGTCAGGAAAGCGGAGTAAGCTCTGTCTGCCAAAGAATAAATCACACCCTCAGTCTTTTTTCTGGAAGTCAAAATCCTTCAAGGGGCAAGGCAGCGGGCTGTATTCAAAGAGGACACTACAACATCAGATAGGTGTTGGATAAAGGCCCAGTAAAGTTGGTTTTGGCAGAAAAACCTCTGCGGGAGGAGTTCAAATTTGGCACTCATGAAAGTCCTGTTGTCGCCAGATAAGTTTGGTGCCTTCAACTGCTCAAACTTTCTATCTTCTGATTATGAGCCTGATTCAGATCTTGGCGGATCTGGTCCTGCTGTCGCTTTTATGTCAGATTTTCCGTCCGCCTACTAGGCTGTTTGACAGGCTCTATTTAGATGCTGGCGAGTCGATAGACGAGAGTCCGTCGTAGTGCCACCGTCTCCGCCAGATTTTTCCTCCCGTGTCGATAGCACTATAGACAAAAGCGGCTGTCGGAGGGCGTACAGCCAGTATTTCAGCTGGGCCAATCATGATGTGCCTTCCCGTTGACGTAACTGTGGCAGGGAAACCTCCACATTTGAGTTGGGGGTTTCGAAGAGATATAAGGCAGAAACGTATCTTTGTCCTTTTTTCCAATTCCTTTACCGTCATGGACCCGAACGTCCAAGTCCTGCCTTTGCTGCTGCTACTTGACCACGAAGCAAACCCTACATCAAGTTTGGAAACATGCATTTTTAAATCGCTCTTACAAGCAATATTTTACTAATGTGAAATGTATATGTGTGTAAAGTGGTCTTTTAAGAAATTTAAAGAAATACACCTGTATAATTTTATTTTATTACAAATTTGGTACAAGCTGCCTTCATGATAATGGAAACCTACACAGAAATTGACATTAATCCAGAATTCTAAATGTTCAATTATTTTTCGTAACTATCAAATTATATACATATGCATTACACATTATTAGAATAATTAAAATTTAATAAAATGTAGAATTTGCATTAGACAAGGCAAAATGTTTGTTTTTCGATAAATGTAAAATCAATGTTAGTTCTAAACTGAAAACATCTTATATATTTATTAATGTCACATTTCCTCTTGTCTGGTGCATTTTCTGTATATAAATACATTTTAATTTACTCCTAATTTTTTTAAGGTGTAATGTATATGTTTATATTTTTATCACTTATAAAGTTAAAATATACACACCCGTATTAACACTTTCAAAATAATGAATTTTTGAGTATAAGTGTCCATTATCATGATGAATGCTTGCACCAAAAAGTCTATGTCCATTACAATTTTTTATCACTAATGTTTGCACTGTACAAATATGTTATTTAAAAAAGCTTTTGTCTTTACTGCCATAAATGTAAGTAAGAATATGTATCTCACATTTTCATCATTAACATTGTTAATAATCAATGACTTGTTAATGAGTAATAATTTAAGGACAAACTTTCTAAAAATAAAATATTTGTATTAATAAATGAGATATTTCTCTCAAAGTCTTTATTCACAAACAAATTATAAAGGGAGGATAAACACAATATACAGCAACAGCCTGTGGGATTGTTGCCCAGAACAGCCTGCCAAACAGACAGCCAAAGGGTAACATCCTCAGGAAGGGGCACCTAGTGGGCACAGAGCAGGCACCCCAAGCATCTTTCTTGAGAGGGGTGGGTCTTGGTTTGCCAGGGTTTAGGGACAGGTAAGAGGTGAATTCAGGAGGAGTATGGGTAGGAGGAGTGGGAGATGATTGGGTTTGGGAGGTAGAGGAAGTTGGAGTGGGCAATGTGCAAGTGTCTATATGTTTTGCAGTTGAATGTGGGTCTGGTGTATGTTGTGCATGTTTTTATGTGTGTATTTTGGCAGGTGTCTGGTGTTCTGCAACACCATGGCATACTTCATTGCGCCCCTTGCCTTAGACTCCAAGGACCACATCTTCCTCAGCGAACTAAATTTCCACATTAACAACCCCAATGACAAAAACAGAGCATACCTCCTCGACAGTATAAGCAGCCTCGGATTGACCCAGATCGTCCACAACCCAAAGCACACCCCAGAACACACGCTGGACCCAATTTTCACCTCCAGCAACCGCATCAAATACAGCCATGTCACAGAACTCACATGAACTGATCACTCCATCATCCATTTCAGCATCTCCAGCCCCCTCATTGCCACCCCCAAGATGACCAACGCCCCCCACTGGAGGTGGAATAAAATCACAGAGACTAGCTGGGTGAATGCCCTCAACTCCTCTAAACCTGCTACCGCCGCCAACCTTGAACAGGGAGTGAAAAACTTCAACACCTGGCTCACCAACTACACAGACAGCATTGTCCCCATCAACAGCGGCATCCAGAGAAAATCCTCCAAAAAGGCCAGATGGTACCCCCAAGAACTCAGAACAGCGAAACAAGACAGCAAACAGTTAGAGAGAAAATGGCGCACCAGCAAGGACACCTCCAATAGGGCAGCCTTCAAGACCTCCTTCAACCTCTACCACTGCCTGCTGAGTGCAACAAAGAAGACAGCCCTTACAGCACACATCGAAACCAGCGCCAACAACTCAAAGGAACCTGTCAACATCGTTAAGGAATTCTCCAACCCGGCTGCCAGCGAAAACAACATCACACCCAGACAGGAGCTGTGCGACGACAACCTTGCCCACTTCTTCCACGACAAGATCGCAACCATATACAGAAACTTCTAACCCAACTCACACCTATGGACTTCCTCAACAGATACCCCACCACCATAACTGACACGAACCACACACTAACCACCTGAAAATCTTTTCCACCCAGGACACTACCTCCCACAGACCCAGGCTCACACCACATCTTCAACCTCAGAAACCAAAGGACCAGCCAGGAACTCACCACCCTACTCAACACCTCTATCACCACTGCAACATTTCCCGACACCTGGAAACACTCCAAAGTCAGTCCACTACTCAAAAAACCCTCCACCACCCCAGCAAAGTCAAAAACTACTGGCCAATCTCCCTGCTCTCATTCCCAGCAAAGATACTGGAAAAGATCACCAACTCATGACACACCTGGAGCAGAACTATCTACGTGACACCTCCCAATCTGGCTTCCGCAGCAATCACAGCACCAAAACCACCCTGATCATAACCTCAGCGACATCCGAACCCTTCTTGACCGAGGAGAAACAGCAGCTTTGATCCTTCTCAACATCTCAGCAGCCTTTGACAATGTATCCCACTACATACTGATCGAAAGACTTCACCACATCGGCATCCAGGGGGACAAGCTCAGATGGATCACCTCCTTCCTCACCGTAAGAACCCAGAGGATCCAGCTCCCACCTTTCACCTCTGAACCCAAGAAGATCACCTGTGGTGTTCCCCAGGGCTCATCCCTCAGCCCCACGCTCTTCAATGCATATATGATCCCACTGGCCAACATCGTCAGATCCCACGGTCTCAGCATAATTTCCTACGCAGACGACATTCTCATCCTCTCACTCACTCATCCACGACCCTACCACCACCAGAACCAAATTCCACAGATCTATAACAAACGTCGCCAACTGGATGAAAAACAACTGCCTGCAGCTGAACACAGACAAGACAGAAGTACTGATATTTGGCAACAGCAGCAACACGTGGAACGACTCTCAGTGGCCATCACACCTAAGACCCACACCCGCTCCCTCCAACCCCGCCATAAATCTCTGAATCATTATTGACAACAAGCTCACCATGAAATCACAGGTCAGCAATGTCTCCTCCACCTGCTTCAAGTGGCTATCCCTACACACGAGATGTACTGTGACACAAGCCCTCATCACCAGCTGACTGGACTACTGTAACACCCTCTATGTAGGAATCGCCACACACATCCTACAGAGACTTCAGACCATACAGAAAGCTGTAGCCAGACTGGTCCTCGGCCTTCCCTGACGAACCCACATCACACCCCACCTCAGGCAACTCCACTGGCTGCCAGTACAGAAGAGATGCCAATTCAAGCTGCTGACCCATGCAGACAAGGCTCTACACAACCAAGGACCCACCTACATTTAACAAAACCTGAACTTTCACCAACCATATAGAAGACTACGCTCTGCCTTCCTTTCAATTGCCCATACTCCCCGCATCTACTGAAGCAGAAGTGGAGGGCGATCCTTCTCCTGCATTGCAGGAAAGACCTGGAACAGCCTTCCCATGCACCTGCGGACCATCACCTCACTTCTGGAATTCCGAATGGCCCCCAAGACCTGGCTGTTCAAATAAGCCTCCGAGATCTGGAAGCGCCAGAATACTGTATTGGGTTATTAGCTGCTCTTTATAAATCCTAGTTGATTGAATGTCCCCTTCGTCTGCTCTTGAAGATGCTGAAAAGACATATACAATAGTTTTATTTTGCACAGAATCCTCTCAGGTAATACTCTGTGCAGTTTCCAAGTATCTTCATTGGAGTTGGTCCATCAGGTGAAGGGCGTTGGAGTAGCTAACAGGATTGGTTTATCTATCATGCCTCTTTTTGTCTTAGTGTCCCACTGCCTATACAGTGTTATATGATGCATTTTAACTGTCATTTCCTTTTATCAATTATATTTAATTACAAAATATTTGTTTATAAATTCTTATGGGATGCTTTGATATTGCGATTTATTATAACAGAATTTAAAAGCATACTTTTATTGATCATCAAAATATTTTAATTACATGATCTAGGGCTGTGCTTTTAAGCTGAGCTTTACTGTGTTTCTTTGTACATGTACTGTATTTGTTTATGTACTTTTATGGTTGAAAAACACTGAATAAAGTATTTTGATGATAATGAATATTTTTATTGTATCTGTGTAAATAGAACTGATTTTGAACTTTTTTCTCAAAATTTTTCAAACTTTTCATATATTTCACCTGCTTCAAGGCTATCACACTTTGGTTTAAATTTATCAATATCTAATGCATGTAGTAAACTTCTTCAGAAACCATTTGGTCACAGTTTTGTAATTTCCCATTATTATATCTAGCTTATTTTTGATAATTTCTCTTAAGCATTTTCAATTTTCTCCAGGAACTGTTTAACACCTCTAAATGGTTCTGCACGGTTGTTTTAAATAGTCAATTTATGTCTCAAAAATCAATATAAAGAAAAAATCCCTTTGTACATTGTGTGTACAAGGCAAAAAAAGATGATTTACAAAACAAAATATGAATCAATGTGTTAATGTTTACTGCAATGTTGTACCAATATTTGTATAAACTGAAAGGCTATTTCTTTTCTTTGGGCATTTCACAATGGTAAACCTTACTTCAAGTAACTTAAGTATTTTTCAAATGTTAAAATTGATTTTATGGATTCAGTACTTAAGTTGCTTATTAATGTATCACACTCTATATATTTACTTATGCTTTTGAAGAAATTCTAAAATATTTTTTGGGGTATTTGCAAATGACTTCTACAGCATAAGTAAGTACATAAGGCTTGATACATTTCTAATTTACTTTAGTACAGAGCAAACATAATTTTACATTTGACTCCAAAATATCTTAAGTTATTTTTTGTTTGTTTTACCATTGTGAAAGAAATTTTCAAATATGGTGGCTTTTATTTTAGGCAAAAATTGGTACAATGTTTTAATGGTGCGTACGCCAAATGCTTCACTGGGACCAGTGCAGGGTTTTGTTGATTTTACAGCCACTCTAGACTTGCAAAAAAATTTAAAAAAATCTTTTATCTTGGCCTGTGGCGCAAAGAAACATTGTTTATCTTTTATTTCCACAGGTAATAATACGTTATTACAGGTCAGCACTTTCTCCTATCTGGGATTATCATTTGGGCTCGTGGACTCCCCAGGTTGCGCAAAGTAGGTTAAAACTAACAAAATCTATTGCCGCTTTATTCTGTTTACTGCAAGCTAGGGGTGGGGGTGCACTCTCTCCTTTAGTGCAAATACACAAAATACAATGTTTGCCCTCAGCCACCTATGGAGCTGGTGTCTGGGGATTTCAGAATTGCAACCCTGTCCAGTTGTAGGAAAACAGATTTTGTAGAAAGGCCCTTATGGCACCTATTTCGCCTTCTACTTATATCTGTCATAGAGAAATAGGCATCCCATATATTGAGGTTTACATTAAGACTCGACCGCCGCTATTATGGCTTGCCATTTGGAAAAATGAGAAAGCGTGTCTAATCAGGGTCATCATTAAGGATTGCCTTGAATGTAAGAAGGGGATTGAGATTCCCTGGCTGGCTAGCGTAAGATCCACATTTTCTTCTGTTAACCTTGAACTGGTTTTTGTCGGCCTACTCAGCAACTTAGATATTAATAAAAAAACTGTTGCGGCAGGTACTATACGATCAGGCAACCTCCAACAGACTGCACAAAGGAAACTGTGAAGGAGAGCATGGCAACTTATATGTTGTTTACCCCCCCACCCCGCCCAGATAACATCACAATGTATCAATGTATTTGACCAGAGTAAAGGGGCGGTGGGAACAAAGCCTTTTGTTTTGATATACGGCCAGTACAGCCAAATATCTGTTATGTTTCTCGTTGGGTTTTAACGTCAATCTAGACTCCCTGCCATGTCCTTGTGATGGCAATTCTGGACAATCAATGTTACATTTTATGTTTTTTTGTGGGTTTTATCTTATGCATTCTAAACATTTTCTGGTTCCTTTTTTAAAGAAACGAGGAGTCAGACACTTGAAAGATGCATTAGAATTGTTTCTCCATCTGGTAGATGAAGACAAAACTGTTTGGGTGCCTTTTTGAAAGCAGCTGTAAGAGCACGTTGCTCTATGAGTACTGTTTAGATCTGATGTAAGATTATGCACTTTATGCACTTTTGATGGGGGGCGTATTTTAATTACTGTATGTTATATTTATGTATGTTTTTATTATTTACTTTTTAATATAATGGATTGCATGAATTTTAATTGTACTTTTATGGATACAATATGTATTCAAATAAAGTAATTGAATTGAATTGGTATGACATTACAGTAAATTTTAAAGACACTGATTCAGATAAATTTCTTAAAATAGAAAAATATGCAAATCACAATATGAAAAATATTAAACCTTGATGCATTTCTAAAATTTTCTAATAAGTCATGAGTTGTGCCTGATTTTGAGTTTTCCAGATGGGATACTCCAACATATATGTGATGGAACATTCCATCTGCAAAAGTCCCTTTTGCTATCCTTTTTAGGTTGAGCGTGAGCCAGCGCGCAAGCCCTGCTCTGCGAAGAGCTGTGGTAGTTCAGTACGGAGAGAAGCTTTGCCCACTTCCCCGCCCTTATTTTTCATTGGCTTGTGTGTTTGTCCTTTGTAAATGCTGTCTTCTGATTCATTATGAGGCTTGTTAGTCCTCCTTAGTACAGCCATGTCGTCATTTGTATCCTCCCATGGCCACTGACCCCTTGGTTGTTACACGGGGCGTGTACTATTTCCGTTATTTAGCTTCTCCATTAGGCGGATGACATGCTTCGCTTACATGTATCCTCCCATGGCTACTGGCCCCTTTACTTGGTTGTTACACGGGGCGTGTACTATTGCCGTTATTCAGCTTCTCCATTAAGCGGATGACATGCTTCGCTTACATTTAGCGGCCACGCCCGCTTTCACTTTCGAAACAGCCTGGATAATGCTGCAGCAGTGGCGGCCGGTGCGTGGAATGCCAGTGGTGGACCTCTTCCTCTTCTCGACCGAGCTGAGACGGAGTTGGGGGGCTGCCGGGGAGGAGCCGCTGCTTTGCCCAGTGGGCAGCCTGGCCGCCTGGTCCTGGGAGCTGCCGGAGATTGTCCGGGTGGTGCGGCTCCTCTGGAAGTCCAAGGGTGCGCTGCAGGACCCGAGGCCCAAGGAGCAGTTGGAGCCGGAGCCCGCCGCAGGAGACGGACCAGGTAAATGTGGAGTGTGTAGAGGGGCACACGTAGCATCACGCAGCTTTTCAAACAACATGGGGGATGTGGGGTCTAGAATCGCGCCACACAACATGTTTTGGTGCCTTCTACCCCCTCCCATTGTCGTGCCTTCTTCCCCCCTCCACCCTCCCTCCCATTGTCCGTGCCTTCTCCTCTCCTCCCCCACCCCCGCCCGCCTGCCCGCCCTTCCGTTGTCCGTGTCTTCTCCCCCTGCCCTCCCTCCCTCCCTAGCGATGTCTGTGCCTTCCCCCCTCCACCCTCCCTCCCATTGTCCGTGCCTTCTTTTCCCCGCCCTCCCTCCTGTTGTCCGTGCCTTCTCCTCTCCCCCCCACCCCCGCCCGCCTGCCCGCCCTCCCGTTGTCCGTGCCTTTTCCCCCCTGCCCTCCCTCCCTCCCTACGGATGTCTGGGCCTTCTCCCCCCCGCCCTCCCTCCTGTTGTCCGTGATGCCAAGTTTCCAACCATTTGCAATGCAATAGGTCTCACGTAAATTGGAGACCTATTGCATTGCAAATGCTTGTTTCTTTTAACAATGCCTTTTGAAACTTCATACGCCCTAAGAAAGAGACCATTTAACGTTTCTGGAGCACGTGGGAAAGGCCCCTTCTGAGTCGTTCATTTGCAACAGAGCCTGCTACATGATCTGTAACCACTTTACAGCTGGAATGCCTCCCTCCTTTTTAAACAGGGCTAATTAGTTGACAAGCACCGAAAGCAGGGTGTGTGTCAGGATAAACACACAAATGTGCATACAATGGGCCTACATAAAAAACTCTTCAACAGTAGATGTGGGTCGGCTATCCCATGGCTGTGTACATGTCGGAGACTCCTGTAGTATACATGTAGGCAGAAGGTGGGGGGAGGGAGCTAGGGAGGTGTCAGGGACAGGCCACATCCGTCCTATAGATTTTCAAACAATTTTGGCAGAAACAAGTGGTACTTCGGTGCTTACCGGGCACTTAAAGGAGTAGAACATCTCCATACAGGACAGGCCACTAAACAAATGGCCCCAACACGGTCTTACAATAAAAGGTGAAACCGCCCCTTTAAATGCTCTGTGCAGTGAGGAGATTTAAAAAAAAAAAAAAATTCTCTATTAAGATTTCCAAAGGTTTACAGGCATCAATTACCAACATCCCATTACACGTGCATACGCTGTGATGAGCTTTGAGTTGCAGATCAAATAAGTTTCACATTGACCTATTTTTACTTAATCCACAGGGACTGAGGCAAACACCCACTAATGTGTGTTCACTTCCTACTACTTAGATAAAATGGCACCCTACAGCCAGATGAAGACTGGAGTAATGCTTACTTGACTGGAGTAATGCGTGTTTACTTTCATTTGATTAAAGTGCAATATTGTCTGATATTCGGAGAGGCTACGTTAGAGTAGTCTATTTATGGCTGATGTTCTAACGCATTACTCTAGGGGGCATATTTACAATAAACTAACGCAGTACGGTGCAGCAAATCATTTTGCTGCGCCGTGCTGCGTTAGTTTGGAAAGCACAGCGATGCGACATATTTACAACAATATGTCGCATCTCTGTGCTTCCCTCTGCACTGGCACACAAACTGCTGCCATGCGACGACGCAGGCACCCTTGCACCATGGTGCAAGGATGCCTGCGTCGTGGGGAGATTGTTTTTGTTCAGGAAGGGTTCCCTGCCGTTTTTCAACTTATATGTGTGCTGTATTAGCACACATAGAAGTTGAAAAACAGCATTCTTTCAATGATTGTTATGTGCAGGAAGGGAACGCTTCCTGAACAAAAGCAATCATTAGAGGTGATTTCCTCTTTCACATAGAAACAGGAAACAAAAACGAGGAGAAATGAAAACATTTCTTCTCGTTGCGCCTCGCTACGCCTCAGCATTGACACGCATTTCCAGATTTACGATTCCTCGTAAATCTGGAAATGTGTCTCGTTCCATTTGGAGTGCTAAAATTAAAGCCCATGCCTAATCGAGCGCTTGAGAGAGTATGTGCTCAACAATTTAGCAAGAGTTCCAGGTAAAGAAATTAATTACCAATGAATAATGCAACTTCCAGTGCTAGAGTCTATTTTAGGAATCAGGCTCACGGATGAGGGAATGAATCGCAGATGGCTTCCCTGTAAGCGGCATGCCGGTAGGTGACCTTGTAAACCTCAGCCGCCTCCAGAGGCAGACGCAGAGCTGTACAGAGGGCAGCCCCTGGCAACCACTGATAAGAGGGGCACTGAAATCCGGGAGCTTAACATTCCCAAAATGTAAAACAGAACAAATGGGGGCTGGCAGACAATGAATTAAACTGAACTCAGACAAGACGGAAGTCCTCATCCTGGGCTCATCACCCTCCGCCTGGGACGACTCCTGGTGGCCCCCGGCCCTGGGCACCGCGCCCAAGCCAACGGACCACGCACGAAACCTGGGCTTCATCCTGGACTCCTCCCTGTCGATGACCAGACAAGTCAACGCCGTCTCATCTTCGTGCTTCAACACCCTGCGCATGCTCCGCAAGATCTTCAGATGGATCCCCACTGAAACCAGGAAGACCGTCACCCAGGCACTCGTCACCAGCCGACTGGACTATGGGAACACCCTCTACGCCGGAACCACAGCCAAACTTCAAAAAAGACTCCAGCGCATCCAGAACGCCTCCGCACGACTCATCCTGGACATCCCCCGACACAGCCACATCACCGGACACCTGAAAGACCTGCACTGGCTCCCCGTCAGCAAGAGAATCACGTTCAGACTCCTCATCCACGCACACAAGGCCCTCCACGACCTGGGCCCAAAGTACCTCAACGACCGCATGACCTTCTACACGCCCACCCGCCAGCTACGATCAACCAGCCACGCCCTCGCCACCGTACCACGCATCCGCAGAACCACTGCCGGAGGAAGATCCTTCTCCTACCTGGCAGCCAAGACCTGGAACTCCCTCCCCACTCACCTTCGGCGAACCCAGGACCATCTCTCCTTCAGGAAGCAGCTCAAGACCTGGCTGTTCGAGCAGTAACTTACCCCCTCCCCCAGCGCCTTGAGACCCTTCCGGGTGAGTAGCGCGCTCTATAAATGCCGTGATTGATTGATTGATTGATTGAATTAAGTCTCGTGGCTCCAGACCCGAGCCTGCTCATGGTGACACAGTTAGTAAATAAGCCTACACGAGTAAGATAGACTAACTTGTAAGCGGCCTGTGATGAGGCATGAGTGAACCTCCACTAGGTCTGAAAGGGGAGTAACACACCCGCGGTTCTCCCCTAGAGATCCGGCCCGCCGAGCTGCCCCATGCAGTATCTGTCGGGTGGTGGCAGGAAGCAAACGTTTGAAAGTGCTCGACGTGTTCCAACCCCGGGTGCGGCATGCGCCTACTGTTAATTGCAGCACAACGACTCACCCCAAGCTCCCTGGCCCGACCAAAGACATGACAAACGGCGAGAATTCCCGGTGCGCAGATGGCCAGTATTCTCTCATAAACCGCTGGCGCTGTCTGTACTCAGAGTGTGGCGCGGGACCTGAGGACATTGTGACATTCTACAGCCCCCTAAACTTCAAATTACGTAAACCGTAGCAGGACATGATCAGAGGCACCCCTAGATCCTACCTTCTCAGCGCCGCGAAACGGAGGGGGCCAGACAGTACCGGGGGAACTTCTCACTCCCCCCCCCCCCTAGGCATCACAAGTCCAGCCATGGCTGGCCAGCGCCTACCCGAACAGGCTTGGGGGGCAGCCGACTCACCCTCACTTTCAGCTCCCTCAGGCGCGTGAATCTCAACGCGAGGAAAGACGGCGGGAGACGAATGCCAGGCCCCTCGTGCTCGAGCCCATGACAAAGCAGCGCACCCGGTCACAGGCACTGGGACCCAACGGGCCCCAGGCGGACTGAAACCAGCAGTCCGGGGGCCAGTCTGTGACCTTGCGATGAAACAAACGACGGAGTATCCCGACCAATGACCCTCACGACGGCGTGTCCGGCGCAAAGAGGACGCCAAGATGGCCGGGGGGAGGCATAAATACCTCCCCACCTCCTCTGCGTGCCGGAAGTGACGCGTCTGGTAGGGGGACTCCTCCTTGAGTCCCGCACATCATTGGGGGTGGGGAAGTGCCCAAATGGCACTAAAGGGGCCGCCCGTTTAGGGTGGCCCCTGCGGGCCGCGGGCAGCCGCATTTCACGCAAAGTGCTGCGTGTTAAGGGGCCATATTTACAAGCAGGGCCGGCGCTAGGCATGGGCAGTGTGGGCAGCTGCCCAGGGCCCCGTAGTCAGCCCTCCAACTTGGGGCCCCGCACCAATGAGACACAGCCAGGTTATGGCAATAAAGATGCGACTTTGCAAGTGCGCCGCCACGGTAGGGGGCCTCCTACCCTGGGCCTCATTGCTTTGGTGTAGCGAAGGGAACCTGAGGGGGGGGTGAAGGGTGGGGGCAGTCCCAGTTGCAGGAAAACGCATTCCTCAGGTTTGTCCAGCAATTAAGTCTCCACCCACCACCCACGCAGAGGCACAGAGGGATGGCTAATGTCCCTCTGTTTAGCTCCCTGGCAGTCTCTGCAGATAAGCTACCCTCACACCTCCAGCCCTTTATGAGCTGTTAAGAGGCACTTAAGGAGAGGGAGGGGCTGCAGCTTCAGGAGCAGGGGCATCTATTGAGATGCAGGCAGCCCTGAATGTCACGTCTATGCAAATTAGAGGGGCCTCACAAATTCCCTTTCTGCCCAGGGCCCCCAGATTCCTAGAACCGGCCCTGCTTTAATGCACAAAGGTGGTTTATTATCTGAGGTCTGATGTAGTGCTTTAGTGCACAGAGGAATGGTTTGTCGTCTGAAGTCTGTGATGTGGTGTCTTTGACGCATAGAGGATGTTCTTTTATATGAATTCTGTGATGTGGTGCCATTAATGCACAAAGGTGGTTTATTATCTGAAGTCTGTGATGTGGTGTCTTTAGTGCACAGAGGATGATTTTTACATGAAGGTGGCGACGTGATCGTCTTAGTACACGAAGAATGGTTTGTCACCCGAACATGACTACAAGCTCTCTTTTGAGCACCACAAATGATTGGTGTGTGCACAGATGATGGTGTGTTATCGGAAGTCTGTGATGTGTTCTACGCAGGGCACAGATCATGGTTTTCTCGATGAAGTTGGTGATGTGTTATCTTCAGTGTGTAAAGGCTGTTTTTTGTCGTTGGGTGGTGCGGTGTTCTCCTTAGTGCTCTGAGGATGGTTTGTTTTCTGAAGGAGGTGATGTGTTGTGTTTCGTGCCCAGAGGATGGTTTTTATCTGAAGGAGGTGATGTGTTGTGTTTCGTGCCCAGGGGATGGTTTGTTATCTGAAGGAGGTGATGTGTTGTGTTTCGTGCCCAGAGGATGGTTTGTAATCTGAAGGAGGTGATGTGTTGTGTTTCGTGCCCAGAGGATGGTTTGTAATCTGAAGGAGGTGGTGTGTTGTGTTTCGTGCCCAGGGGATGGTTTGTTATCTGAAGGAGGTGATGTGTTGTGTTTCGTGCCCAGAGGATGGTTTGTAATCTGAAGGAGGTGGTGTGTTGTGTTTCGTGCCCAGGGGGTGGTTTGTTATCTGAAGGAGGTGATGTGTTGTGTTTCGTGCCCAGGGGGTGGTTTGTTGTTGTCTTTCGTGCACAGAGGATAGTGTGTTATCTGAAGGAGGTGATGTGTCGTCTTTCGACCCCTGGGGTTAGTTTGTTATCCGAAGGAGGTGACGTGCTGTCTTTTGTGCTCGGAGGATGGTGTGTTATCCAGAAGAGGTGATGTGCTATCTTTCGTGCCCAGATGATGGTTTGTTATCTGAAGGAGGTGATGTGTCGTCTTTCGACCCCTGGGGTTAGTTTGTTATCTGAGGGAGGTGATGTGTCGTCTTTCGTGCCCAGAGGATGGTTTGTAATCTGAAGGAGGTGATGTGTTGTCTTTCATGCCCGGAGGATGGTTTGTTATCTACCTATGGTGATGTGTTGTCTTTTGAGCCCAGAGGCTGGTTTGTTGTCTGAAGGAGGTGATGCGCAGTCTCTAGTGTACATAAGATGGTTTGTTATCAGCAGGGGGCGATGTGTTCTCCATAGCGCACAGATAATGGCTTGTAGCCTGAAGGTGGTGAAGCGGTGTTATTAGTGCTCTCTAGAGCATAGGGGCTGTTTGTTTATCTACATAAGGTGATGGTTTCTGCTTGGGGCGACGAGGGTGGTTTGCTCTCCAAGGTGGTGATGAATTCTCCTTAGCATAAAGAGTGGTTTGTCGTCCCTAAGAGGTGATGTGCTTACTTGCTTTGGCTCTCAGGGCCGGTCGGTGGCGTCACCGTGTACAGACAGGCGGGAGTGCGCCTGCCTTGGCCACTTCCGTTGCTTTTCTCGAAGACCGGAAACCGCAGCAAGTTTAACCAACAGTCTCTGCCTGAGATGCGAGGAAAATCCCTGGGCCCTAAAAGCGCGGGCGTCTCGCAGCCCCCTGCACAGCGAAGGCTGTGGTTAATTCTGTCACGTCTTTCCATATACAGAGAACTCTCTAGCATGCTTAGTTCATACTGCCAATTAGTGCCGGTTTTCTAACTATTTCTGCTCCCCCGTCGGTTTGTGCCCGGCTGTATGGCAACTAGTGGTTTAAGATCTGTGATTTGTCTCTAGTCATGGTTTTGACTCATGGCAAAGTAGCATAACGCGGTCTATATTCCAGCTGCTAAGCACAATGTATGACAAGCCCTCCCTGGTGGCTTAGTGGACTAATGCGTCCAATATAAGTGCCTGTGTTCAGACAAATGGTCACAAGTTCAAATCCTGGGGGGTCTATTCAGCCTTTCATCCTTCTGAGGGCGATAAAAATGAGTACCATTGAGTTGGGCAACTATAAACATCTGTTATTCAGCACTTTGCAAAAACACGTGTTATGACATGCAGATGACAGGTTTGTATTTTAAGGTTAACTTTGTTTTATTGGTTTGCAAGCATATGAATAAAACATTGCACATAACGGACATTCCCATATCTCGTCTACAGAGATGCCTTTCCCTCCCCCTGCAAGTCAAGCCCGTACAAACATGTATGAGCCCCGGTAAGTCTTTCAGTAGCGATCGGGGGGCAAGGACTGCTAAGATAGAACATGGGATTGACCCGGCCAAGCATTATAAAAAGTCCATAGAAAGAAAACCCTCTGAACCCCCCTCTCTCCCGAACCCTCCCACCCCTGAACCGATGTGCTGAGTGAATGCCTCTGAAGAGCCCTATGTAAGGGTCATCAATTACTTGGCGGGTTGGGTGACCTCAGTCGCGGATTGTGTGTCGGTGAGCCGAAGGAGGCGGAGGTATTTTGGGCATGTCACCTCATTCATTTCTAACGCTAGTAGGGACAATAAGGGACGCCAGACGGTTCTGAATGAGTCTGCTGAATTCGTTAGGGTGGCTTGAATGCGTTCCATGCCTACAATATACCACAATTTATGTAGCCATCCTGTGTGGGTCGGTCGGATTTGTGTGCCCCATAGGGAGAGGATGTGCTGGACAGCTGCTCCCAATGCCAGCCCCATCTGTTTCCCCCGTATCGACTTCAGTGGGTACATGATTGGGTTGGGGAGCCCTAAAAGTGTGTAGGTGGGGAATCAGGGAATTTCGGTCTCAAAATGTCTGTCGATGTCGTCCAGTATAGAGCTCCAGTAATCCGTCAGTTCCGTACAGTCCCAGAATAGGTGGGTCAGTGTACCCTCTGCATCACAGCCCCGCCAGCACGTCGGGCTACGGTCCGGGTTCCCTTTATGTAGTCTGGCTGGAGTCAAGTACCAATATGTGGCAACTTTGACCGCCGCTTCCCTACTAGCCGTGTTACGGGCCGTGTGGTTGGCCCGGAAAGAAATATCGCGCCATTCTTTCTCCGTAAGATCCCTCCCAATTTCCCGCGTCCAGCGCCTTTGTCCTGCAGAGGGTGAGGTGGGAGCCGGTGGACGGAGCATATTATACAGTTCAGAGATCATCTTCTTATCAGAAGATTTTGTTAAAAGCCATCTCTCGTATGCTGTGAGCTTTCTGCCGACCAGCGGCCGCACGTCAGGATGGAGGAGCCAGTGGCGGAGTTGGAAGTATTGGAATCGGTTTGGTGCTATGATTGCGTAGGATTGTTTTACGTCGGCAAATGAGAGAAACCCCTCCAAATCGAAGAGATGGCCCGCTGACTTGCAGTCCGTGACCCGCCATTGCGGGAACGCCCGGTCCTCTAACCCTGGTGTAAACTCTGGGTTGTCGAATAGGGGTGTCAATGGTGAGGGGAAGGATGTGAGTCCTCGTTTGACCACTACTATATCCCAGACTCGTAGTAGCGTGTTCGTGATTGGAGAGCCCTTGAGATTTGGTGGTCTATCTGGCCTCTTCAAGAACGGTACCTTCCACAGGGAAAGCTTCGCTAGTGCCCGGTCCTGGAACAGCCACCGTTTTTCAGATTCAGGTCTGCTCCATTCCACCAGGTGTCGGAGTTGGGACGCTCTGAAATAGTCCAGGAAGTTTGGGATACCCAGTCCTCCTTCATCCGGAGGTCTGTGGGAGAGATCTATGCGCATGCGAGGGCATGCCCCTGCCCAAATGAAGTGTTGCACCGCTCCCTGTAGCTTGTGAAGGGTCCCCGGTGGGGGCCAGGCCGGTATGGTCTGGAAAATATAGAGCGCTTTGGGTAGGATACTCATTTTTATAGCGGCAATCCGGCCGAGGAGCGACAGTGAGTGCTTGTGCCATTGTTGGAGGTCTTTCTGGATTTGGGAGAGGAGTTTAGTATAGTTCTGTGTGACTGTTCGCGTGATAGAGGGAGCTAAGTCTATCCCTAGGTAAGTGATTGTGTCACAGGTCTGGAGCTCTCTGTATGGTGGACCGTCCCAGGTAAGTCTGCACTGCGGCCAAGATGTAAGACCGTGGATTTCCCCACGTTTATCTTGAAACCGGAGACCAGGCCAAAGGAGGTCAATTCCCGCTGAAAAGCTGGCACCGAGCGCTCGGGGGACTCCAAGGTTGCCAGAATGTCATCAGCGTATAAGCTCACCGTATGTCGCTCCCCTCCAAATGGGATACCTAAAATGTCAGGATTATCCCTGATTTTTTGTGCTAAGGGCTCCACGTAAAGCGCGAAGAGAAAGGGTGACAGCGGGCACCCCTGTCTCGTGCCCCTCTGGATTTCAAAGGGCCTGGAGGCCGTGCCATTCACCCTGACTGTGGCCTGGGGCTTGTCGTAGCAGCTCACTACCCAGGCCCTGAAGCGATCTCCAATGCCAAAGTGAGCCAAAGTGCTATCTAAGAAATCCCAATCGACTCTGTCGAAGGCCTTTTCTGCATCGACCGACAACAGCAGAGCATTCATCTTAGTACTGTGGGCTTTATCTATTAGATGCAGTATGCGTTTGGTGTTGTCACTGCTCTGGCGATTGTAGATGAAGCCGGATTGGTCCGGTTCGATGATGCCGGGCAGACGGGGGCCCAATCTAGCCGCCAGGACCCCAGTAAACAGCTTTAAATCTAGATTAAGAAGGGAAATCGGGCGGTAGGAGCTACATTGAGTCGCGTCTTTCCCGGGTTTCAGGATGACTACGATATCAGCGGCCAACATGTCAGAGGGGATGGTCCCCTGACCCTGAAAGGAGTTGAAAAGCCACGTTAAGATCGGGGCGAGGAGTGGGCAGAGGGCTTTATAAAATCCTGCCGAGAAGCCATCGGGACCTGGCGATTTCAGTGGTTTGAGACGGGAAATGGCACCGATCACTTCTTCAATCCTGATGGGTGCATCTAGAGCTTCCGCCCCCACAGTGTTCAGCGCCGTCGTAGCGGCTCCCTGGAGGTAGGTTTCCCCATCGCCATGCGTGTGTGAGGTCTTACTATAGAGCGTGGAGTAGAAGTCTCGAAAGACGTCTGCAATCTCGTCGTCCCGTTCCACTGTCTCCCCCCTGGCGTTCTGAAGCGCCTGTATTTTTGCGCGCTAGGCGCGGGCCCTACGTTTGCTGGCTAGGAGGCGCCCCGTTTTATCACCCCCTATATAATAGGAGTGCCAGAGCCGGAGGGCCGCGTACTCGGCCCTATCTAAATCCAGAGTTGCTAATTGCGCTCTTGCCGCTTTCAATTGGCGCCACACTCTGGGGGCGCAAGTGCGGCTGTGTATTCTTTCTAGCTCTACCACCCGGGCCGTGAGGAGTTCCCTCTTATCCTTACGTTCCATGGCCTCGGCGGCGGAGATGGCGATTAGTTCACCCCGCACAACGGCTTTGAGAGCCCCCCACAATGCTGTAAGAGGTATGTCCGGGGAATCATTCATTGCTAAGTAGTCAGTGATGCATTTGTGGAGTTGCTGAGACACCCCTGCTCTTTGAAGCAGATTTTCCCTGAGTCGCCACTTCCCCGGCGGTCTGAGAATTGGGGGCATAAAAAGGGTCAATGTCACTGCGTCATGATCTGAGAGTGCCGCTGGTATAATGTTCACCGTATCTACGAGTGCTGTCAGCTCTGTAGATCCTATGAAATGATCCAGTCTGGCGTATGTATGGTGCGCATTAGAATAGAAGGAAAACTGTGTCGTTTGTGGGTGAGCCACCCTCCATATGTCCACCAGGCCCCTGTCCCTTAGCCATTCCCTCCCCGACTTGGATAGTGCCCCTGTTTGTCCATAGCGCTGGCCAGACCGGTCTTTCTCTGCGTCCATGACCAAATTCAGGTCTCCCCCACTACTATTCTCCTATCTTGTGAGCAGAGGACCTCCGACAATGCCGCCTTGAGAAATTGTTCTTGTCCCGATTTGGGGGCGTATAGGGTACCCACTACCAAAGGAGCACCTCCCACCCATAGTGTGTGGGCCAATAGACGGCCTTTTTCTTCTGCCACCTTGTCGCCCACCGTGCCCTGAAATGTCTTAGTAATCAGTATGGCCACCCCTGCCTTCTTATCCAATGTGGAGGAGTAGAATTGTTGGGGAAAGGCTCGGGACCTCATCCGGTGCCAGTCTTTGGGAAGGAGATGGGTCTCTTGCAAAAGGCACACCGACGCCCTTGAGTTCTCTAGATAGGACAGGATGGCCCTCCTCTTAATGGGGTTGTTCAGCCCCTTCACGTTAAGGGTGAGTATCTGAAGTGTGGAGCTTGTCATAAGGTATGTTCGAGTTTAGGCTGCTGAATCTGTTGGAGTATGAACCCCTTGTCACCACGGTGATGCTCTTGGGCCCTGAAGTCGTTCGATTGTGAGCTGGGCTCGTGTGGGGACCCCACCCAGGACAGCACATCGGTTCCCCACGCCCTCCCCCACCCTACCCCCAGCAACACCCCACCCGCAAACCTGAAACCTCGTCCCCCCTCCCCTATCCCAACCACCCAGAACCCGCCCAATCCCTCCCTAACCCCAACCGAAAGGCCCCAAAGTTCCATCAATGTCCATTTGCCCATCATGCGAGGATGTGGGCATGTGGAAAACAGAGATCGGGGTGTGTGTGTGGTCCAAGTGTCTCGGGCCCCCCCCCCCCGGCCCCCCACCCCGGCCAGTGCACTTTCAATGCCATACAACCCTTTTGGTAAAGTCACGGGTGGATCGGCAAAGCGGTATCTTTCAGGACTGCGTCTAGGGCCGCCTGTCTCTCTTGTGCCATAGCATCAGAATCCAGTCGTAGTTCTAGGCTGGGGGAACGTCTGCGTCCCACTCTCTGCCATCCGTCTCCTGAGGATCTCTGTGTGCGGCTAGGTGACTCTTCTGGGTTCCGCGGTTCCAAACCAAGTATCTTGCAAGTGTCTTGGAGGGACCTAAGTTGATTATGTTATGTTATGTTATGTTAATCGCACTTGTAGAGCGCACGGTTACCCTGGGGTGTCCTGGCGCTAAGCACTGGCTGCTGGGGGAACTAAAGTATATGCTACTGGGAGAAGACCCAAGTCTTCAACCCCTTCCGGAAGGAGAGGAGATCCGGGGCATTCCTAAGATGAAAAGGAAGCTCATTCCAGGCTCTAGAGGCACAGGTGATAAAACTCCTGCCTCCCCAATTGACTTTTTTAAATGCGGGGACCTGCACTTGTTTGGCTCCAGTGGACCGTAACATTCTTCCGGGGACATACCATTGAAATTTGCGCATAAGGAACTCAGGACCTGCTCCATTAATGGCCTTAAAAACGGTGCATAGTGCCTTAAAGCGTGATCTTTGTTTGACCGGGAGCCAGTGTAATTGCTTGAGTTCCTCCTTTACGGAGACAAATTTCGGCGTTCCTGACAACAATCTGGCAGCTGCATTTTGGGCCAGTTGGAGCCGATTGATATGTTGCTTTTGGGCATTAAGATATAGGCCATTACAGTAGTCCAGGCGCGACATTATGAGGGCCGTTACCACTGTCTTGAGACTGCTTTCGGTCAGGAAAAACGTAATTTTTCTTATGATTCTTAGGACCAGAAAGCATGATGAGATCACCATATTTATTTGGTCACCCATGGCGAGTTTATTGTCCACCAATACCCCAAGGTTTTTTGGTGAAGTTTGCCATTCCATTTAAATATCAGGCGAAAAGGGTGGCCCCAGGAGTACGTCACCCCTTGTTCTCTCAGATGAGCGGTCACTTCTTTAAAAGCTTTTCTCCTTTGTAGTGTGATGGAGGCTAGATCCTGGTAGAGAGCTATAGAATGCCCTTGGTATTTGAGGGGTTGTTTCGACCGGGCCTCTCGCAGTATGCGTTCTTTAAGAGGAAAGTCCGGGAGGAAGGCAAGTATGTCTGGGGGAGGGGCTGGAGCGCGCCTCGGCAGGCCCACACGGTGTGCCCGGTCAATGCGGATCTCAAAGTCTTGTGATTCACCTATAATGTCTCGAAACAGTCCCTGAAGATAGTGGGTCACGTCCGACCCTTCCGCCCTCGAAGGGACCCCTCTGACGCGAATGTTATTCCGTCGTGAGCGGTTTTCGAGGTCTTCCGTGTGGGCCTGCAGGTCCAGCTGTTGGTCTCGCAAGCGAATCACCTCTTGTTGAAGTTGTTCAATCTCTTCGCCTTTGGTTTGCTCACGGTCTTCAAGCGCTGCTACCCTCTCCCCCACTGCGTCGACGTCGCGACAGATCTCTTTCACCTCGCCCGCCACCTCGCTTTTGAGCATTTGGAAGTCCTCTCGAAGGATATTGAAAAGTGATTCAAGAAAGGAGCGAGTGATTGGGACCTCTCCCTCTTCTGGGTCTGTGCGGGCTTTTGGGGTTGGGGACGCTCTACTTCCCTTCTCGCTTGATAGGGATCCTTTGGTGAGCATCTCTTTCAGGGATCTCTCCCCTTTCTTCTTTACTGAGGACATTGTTGGGTCACACACTAGTTGGGGGTCGTTCCTGGTGGTTGTCGCGTTCTTGGAGCGCATGAGTAGCTCAACTACTGGCGGTGTCAGGTGAGGTGGGTCCCCCTTTCGGCCAGCGGTGTGAGGCCCCCGCTAGGCCCAACTTCCCCCAGGCCTCTGTACTCAGCCTTGGGGGCAGCGGCTCCCCAGAGTTCTCCGGCTGCGAGTAAGGACCCTCTCTCCACCGCAACGCTCAGGGGCCCCAAGCAACCGCAACGTAGAGTCTCTTCA
This sequence comes from Calotriton arnoldi, assembly GCA_963921515.1. Taxonomy (NCBI): domain Eukaryota; kingdom Metazoa; phylum Chordata; class Amphibia; order Caudata; family Salamandridae; genus Calotriton; species Calotriton arnoldi. Next base: position 5,389 of record CAWUFW010023833.1, on the reverse strand, counting down.
ACTAGGACACCCTCTGGTCCGCGCTCAGCCCCTCCGCCGATCGTCTGCGTCCTCTCCTCTCCGCCAGGCAAAGGTCCCGGCCGAATATACGTCCCCCTTCTCCACAGCCGCTCTGATCCTCTTTCTCCCTGTCTCACCTCGTGGCCCTGTCGTCCCACGCTCTGCCGGGGTCCCTCCTTCGGTATCCTTGCGGCAGGCCTCCCCGCTGGGCACCACCCTGCCTCCGACTTTAGGCGGTCGTGACAGCGGGTCTATAGCTCTCTGTGGCAGAGCTGTGGGGCCCTCGGAGCAGTCCCCTCTGTGTGTCTTCCCGTGGGGTCCCCTCCTTCTCCGCTCGTAACCTCACGCCTCTGCCAGGCGAGGGCCCTGGCTGGGTAAAAGCCCCTCTTCCACTCCGCCGCTGCACCGGTCCCCCTGCACGCTGCCTCACCTCATGGTTCTGCCGCCGCTTACTGCAGTTCAAGCCCCATTGTCGGGATCGCTGTGGTAGGCCCCTCCACAAGGCCCACCGCGCTCTCCACCACGGGCGGTCTCAGCGGCAGGGTAACGACGAGGGGCCTGCAGTGTAGCTCCGTCTATGCCCCTTCGATCTCGCCTGGCCTCGGCGGTTAGTCTGCTGGTATTCGTGCAGCCTCGATGGTCGGCGCTGCCCTCAGGAAGCTCCTCTGCGCCGCTCTGAAGATGGCGGCGCCCTTCCGTGGAGCCAGGCGCCCACCACTCGCAGCTTTGCCGGATTCTCGGCCGGTTTGCTCCTTCTGGTGCAGATCACGCCTAATGTGGCTTGTGTTAGAGGGTTGTGACCCTGCACCGCTATCCGCCGGGGATCACATGCGCCGGGGCCCTCGCAGCGCGCCCCAGAAGACTCCCTACCGGCTGCTCAGGCGCGATGGGGGTTCGCCGGTCCCGAGCTCCGCCGCCTCTCGGCTATGCCCGCTCCACCGTTGTCGCTCGGGGCACTCCTCTTGTGCTGGGCGTGCGCCAGGCGCCGGTGTCCCTCGCTCCGCAGTTAAGGGCCCCCTGGGTGCAACCGCAGCGGCCGCACTAGTCGCAGTCCGGCCTGGGCTCCATTATCTCGTGCCGCTTTCTCCTTCGCCGGGCCACCTGGTAGCGCCGAGCGGGACCGGAGCCCCGCAATTTCCGCACCCTGGGCAGCCCCTCCGTTGTAGCTCTCCGTTTCGTCGCCTGTGGCGGCTTTTGCTGGGGTCAGTAGCTGGGAAATGACCGGGCGGGAAGGCCAGGAGCGAGGAGCCTCCGAGACATGCGACCTAACAGATCGCCATCTTGGCCACGCCCCACAGGTTTGAATTTTGTGTGGATAGCTCAGTGGGTTACTGCTTTTGTCCCATGCAGAGATCCCTTTGTTAGTTGGAGTTCATAAATTACAATCCTAATATATCATATTGAGCTATGAACTGACATCAAAGCGCTGCATGCCAATTGAAAGGCAGAGGTTTAGAACCTTATTGCTTTTTCCCTCAATCTTTTGTTAATCTAAGGTTGCTAATATGTTCCTTTGGACAGTAATACGATTTTATTAGTATGGCACCCCAATTATTGTGTTACGTTTCAACTCATGATTTTATGGGGCGGATTTACTTACACTTTGAGCCTCATTTGCATCTTAAAAGTGATGCAAACCTGGTGCAAAGGGTTGTTTTGCAGCTTACTTTCCATCACAGATCCCGAATTGAGTTGCACAGAAGCCATAAATTAACGTCAAGCAGGCATACCTTGCGTGGTTATGGATGTTCCATGCACCCACCCATAGTTTTTGACGCTAATCCTTATCTGCTAACTTTGGTACAAAGGGTTTTGTATAAAAAAAAATGCCTCGTTGACCCTGGCATAAATATTGGTGGAAACATTTATTTTCTCCAAACCCTTCTAACTTTGCCAAAGCATAGAAGTTTGTGCTGGGAGGATAATGTTCCAGTATGAAACCTATGCTTGACATCACGCACACATCCTTTGCACTCCAGTGCAAAGGTGTGTGCATTGGCGCAAGGCAGCCTAAAGTCCGCCAGCATAGAGGAGAGAGGAGAAATTGTGCTGTTGAGCTCTTTCCTTTTCACGCAGGGCAGCACAGCAACTTTGGTTACTGCGCTGTGTGGAAACGGAGTAAATCTGCCCGCCGTTTCTCTAGCCCAAGCCCTCTTAGCATACAGTGGCTACCAGTATGACTGATATGTGACTCCTTCACCTTGTAGTTCTCATTGTCTTAAGTTACATTTCCTATAGATTGATTTACACACTTGCATCACTAATTATCTTTGTATATGTTTGTGATATAAGGCGCTTAGACAGTCTATATTGGGGTAAGTAGCACTATAAAATAAATAAATGTGAGAGATGGTCTAAGGAGAGATGAGGGGCACCACTGGAGGGTGATAGTGAGGGAATCTGTTAACATGGTAATGGGGAACACCAACATATATTGTTGCACCATGGCCACCAATGCTAATGCCGGGCCTGCTGCCAACTCTACACACTTAAGTGGCATGTTACCCCAGATACAAGTCCTACGAAAAATAGTGGGATTAATTACCATAACTAATTCACTGAGGTCACAGGACATGATGTCAAAATAAGTAATGTCATACCCTAATAATATTCCTCACTGAAAACTGAATGGACCTGTATTACAAACATGGGAAGTTAACATAATCTTACAAAAATGTAGGAAGAACATTTTTTGATCTGTTTTACTTTTTATAAATCACATGTAGGTTTTCCACAAATCAATATTTTGAATTCAGAATTGGCTGAAACAGACGTGTGAAACTTGCCAATAAAATCTTTAAATTGTGTTTAGAGTGTAAACAAAATGTGCTGAGTTTTGTTTTTAACACTAAAACCTGCTCTTGGTGAATGTTTGTTTTCTACAAGTGTTCTTTATCAGCTTCAAAGCACAAAAACGCTGTGCATTGGCAGTTCATTAGCCAATAGAAATGTTAATGGTGTGAAGTTCTCTCTTACGTTTGCCATAAAAGATTCACAGATTACCCCCCCCCCCAACCCAGCTCTTTAAAAAATGAAGAGGATGCTACCATTGAGAAGGGGGATTTAAAAGGCGCTCTGAGGCCAGGTTACACTCATAAAGTATGTATAAATGCAAGCAGCTGCAGTGCTGGGGCACAAGGTGACAACTCTAAAACCACATTCAGCCTCAGATGAGGGAAATTCTCTCTCTAAAAATAGTGGGGGAACTCCGTACACCTTCCACCTCCCACTTGTACCCTTATGTTACAGCTTTTTCTGCAGTCTTAAGGCCTACCAACCTATTCAACAGATTTTCAGGAGGTCTGAGAAGCACCTGCAATTCACAGTCTCGCCTCCAGTGAATCAAGGTTAAAGGGAAACAGCCTTTACAGTGCAAGCATTACCAAGCAATGCCTTTACCATGCCTCATTTACCACGCAAAGGTTTACCACGCACATGCCTTTACCATGCATGGTAAGTACAGTTTTTTTTTGCTTATTTAACACTTTTATTTATTGGTATTTTCAAAAATATTACAATGCAGAACAGAATAAACTCTGAGTCAGATTTCTTGGATTAGAACTATTAGTAATACAGTTCAAAATAAGTACTGAATCAGTTTTTTAGATCTACAATTATATGCCCACACTCTACCAGCAGAGGCAAACAAACACCTGCCAGATATGGGGTTATTTGCAGGAGCTCTAAATGCCATATGGTAATATTAAATACACATTTAACATATAAATAATAAAATATAAACATTAGCTGTGTCCATGCATGTCTACGGCTTAATATAGGATGTCAGGACAACATTAATTGCTGCGGGGCCATGGGAGCGGGGGGGGGGGAGGGGTAGGCAATCGATTCTATCTAGAGCAGCATCTGAGCTCCACCCACCAGGGCTCCACCCCACAACCTACCCTTCCTCAATGCCAACTGTCCCCTCATCCCCAGGGGACTCCCATTCATCAGCCACTTCCCTTCAGAGAAAAGCAATAGGTCTGCGAGGTACGCCCCTAGCTTCCTCCCTTTGGAGTGCTCTTTCTTCAGCCCGTGCCCAGCGACTAACATCAGACACCCATGTCACCACAGTAGGTCCCCTGGGTGATTTCCAGGCCATGGCTACACGCCGCCTGACCAAAGCCAGGGCCAAGTCCACAAATCTCTTCCCCACCTTCTTTGGGCCTGGTTACAGAAGAGACCAAGTAAACAAACAGCAGGTGTATTAGTGAGTGATCTAGACAGGGTCTCATTTAGACACAAAATGACCTCCCCCCAGAATCCCACAAGTCCAGGAACCCCCAGTAGTCCTGGCCCCCTGATATACCTCTGTAAAAAAATTGTTGTCCAGTGATTTTCATTTTTGATTTGTGTTTTTGTATCATTAGAGAAGCAATTTAGCTTGGGTAGACATTGCTAATCCGGGCCTAATTTTTCTGGATGACTTTTTAAAAATGGAGGATGTGTTGCAGTAATGAAGTAATATTTCAAGAATCATGAGACCTATATACTTCATTTTGATATTTATTTGATATTTTGATATATATTTTTATAGAGCGCGAAGTTTGTCCAAGGGCGTCTTACATTTTGTTAGGATGATGAAAATTACCATGTCTTCAAATGTTTCCTAAAGGTAATTAAATCTTGCTGGGCTCTGAGGTGCGCATGTAGCTGGTTCCAAAGTTTGCAAGTGGAGTATATCATGCTTCTACCACCCCATGAGGCAGTGTAAACTCTAGGTACTCTAACCATTTTAGAGGTTGCTGACCTAAGACATCATCCCGGATTATACCAGACAAATTTACACTTTAAGAAGACTGGACCGGTATTATGGAGAGCTTTGTGTGCTGTACAGAGTGCCTTAAAAACACTTCTCTTAATTATTGTAAGCCAGTGGAGCTCCTCCAGGGCCTTGGTAACTGAATCAAATTTCCTGATGTTCTTAATAAGCTGAGCCACAGCACTCTGAACTCTTTGCAATTTTTTCAGGAAGCCTTGTTGCATGCCCATATAAAGGGCTTTGCAGTAATCCAATCTTGATGAAACCAACAAGATAACCAATGTTTTCTGCAACTCAAAAGGAATAAAGATCAATATTTTTCTCAAAATAGTTAGTTGGTAAAAACAATTGGAGACCAGCTTATTAGTCTGGTCAGTGAAAGCAAGTTTGGAATCAAAGATTATTCCCATATTTCTAACTTTAGGAACAGGTATAGGTAAAGAACCCAAGGACTTAGGTCACCAGGAATCATTCCAATGTGAGGTGTCCCTGCCAAATAAGTATACCTCAGTTTTTTCTGAGTTCAATTTGAGGCAGTGCCTACTCATCCAACTAACCACTGCTTGCAAACAGCTATAAAAACATTGCTCCACCTCCTCAGTGTTACTGGTGATAGATACAACAATT
>CAWUFW010023832.1:0-69047 GCA_963921515.1 Calotriton arnoldi | reverse complement strand
ACGGCAGCGGCTTTGGCGGCGACCCTCTTCTCCGACGTTGCGAGACTCTTCCGCTCGATGCGACAACTGCAGCGGCGACACCCTTGTTTCGTGATGCGACGGCAGCAGCTCCGACGGCGGCACGCTTCTCCGTGGATGCGAGGCGCTTCTCTTGATGCGGTGCAATGCGACAGCTACAGCGGTGACACCCTCCTTCGGAGTTGCGACGGCAGCGGCTGCGACGGCGACACGCTTCTTCCTCGATGCGAGACTCTTCTCTTGATGCGGTGCAATGCGACAGCTACAGCGGCGACACCCTCCTTCGGAGTTGCGACGGCAGCAGCAGCGACGGCGACACGCTTCCTCTTCGTTGCGGGACGCTTCTCTCGATGCGGTGCAATACGACAGCTACAGCGGCGACACCCTCCTTCGGAGTTGCGACGGCAGCAGCAGCGACGGCGACACGCTTCTTCCTCTTGAGTCGCGCTTCCAGCTCCTTGCGACACGCAGTCCCTTCAGAAGGCCCAAAACAGCAGCAGGCACTTCCAAAGGATTCTTGGGGAGCTGGTGGTTGAAGTCTGTTGTCCCTGAGACTTCAGCAGGAGGCAAGCTCTTTTCTCAAGCCCTTGGAGATACTTTACAAGTTGAATAAAAGTGCACACAAAGTCCTTTCTCCTTCCTTTGGCAGTCAGGCAACCACTGCAGGCAGATCCCTCTAGCTTAGGGATAGTCCTCTCCTCAGTTTCTTCTGGTTCCTCTCCTCAGCAAAGGTTTCTTCTTGTTTTCCCAAAGTGATCTAATTTCCCAGGGGTCTGGGTCCCCTTTTTATACACAGTTTTCCTTTGTTCTCTGAAGGCAGAGAGGCCTCTGCCTAGTCAAAACCAGTTCTGGTCAGTCCTGGAGCACTTTGTTTTTCTGACTCCTTCTTTCCTTTCAGAATGTGGGGCAGGGTGCTCAGCCGCCCGGCAGGAGGTGGAGCCAGCATTGTGGAAGGCAGGCACAGCCCTATTCAGACCCAGGTGCAACTCCTCCCTCCACTCTGGATGCAGATCTTTCTATTCAGCCCTGTGCTGACTCACCCTGTCTCCTGTAGCCACCCCCAGCCCCTGTCACTCAATCTCCAGACAAGGAATACACAACCTAGCAGAGGCAGGCTTGGAAGTTTAGGCAAGAAAATACCCACTTTCTAAAAGTGGTATTTTCAAACACAGAATGTTAAAACCAACTTCACTAAAAGATGTATTTTATCATTCTGAGTTCAGGCATACTAAATTCGTTTTTCTACCATGTTCCCTGGGTCAGTTCTGACTATAAGGTGTAATAGTCAGTCTGCCCATTCTGGCCTATGGGGAGCAGGTAGCCTTGCAATAGTGAAAACGAAAATGGCTGTAATTCACTATTAGGACATGCCACACACACCAGGGCATGTCCTACCTTATACTTACAATGCACCCTGCCCTAGGGCCTACTTTAGGGGTGACCAACATGCAGTAAAGGGAAGGTTTAGGGACTGGTAAGTGGGTGTACTCACCAAGTCGACATGGCAGCCCTAGGCTGCACACAGGCTCTGCAATGGCAGACCTGAGGCACATTTTACAAGCCGCTTCTGTGGGTGGCACAACCAGTGCTGCAAGCCCACCAGCGGCTTTGGATTTACAAGCCCTGGGCACACTCAGTGCACTGTACTAGGGACTGACAAGTAAACCAATCATCCAATCATGGAGTCACTAATACATAACACAATTTACAATAGGGAGAGCATATGCACTTTAGCACTGATCAGCAGTGGTAAAGTGCCCAGAGTCATAAAACAGCCAACAACAGGTCAGAAAAAATATAGGAGGAAGGCAAAAAGTTTAGGGATGACCCTGCAAAAAGGGCCAAGTCCAACATAACCCCCTTCCAGCCAAAACGCAGGGGAGACCAATCACTACCCTGATGGGCTTCCCTGCTTTGGGCGATAGAACCTGGACCCTGGCCCACAACAGCAGGGGCATACTCCAGTTCTACGCCAATCTGAACCTATTGGAATCTCTCTGTCCATACTCTCAGGGTCCACCAAGCTAATCCATGGGGAACCCTTCTCCTCACCTGTGGACACCATCTGTGCAGCACCTAACCTTAACTTGCTCACAGGTGTGTCCCAACAGACAGACAGCAAGCCACAGTGGCCAATGACAGTGGTCAGGGATGAGACCCAGGTCTTATGCCTCTCAGGGCTCTCAAACCTCGGTGGCGTCAGAGAGCGGGGGGCAGTAACCCCAGGTGCTTGGCACCCTTTGTCCATTCTCTCTCCTGTCAGGTCAGGTATGACATCCTGACACTGACCTACCAGCCCCGGGCCTGTACCCGGCGGCTGGACTGGAGACTGGGGTGGGCTTTCCCACACCCGGTCCTCCTCCTTGGGGCTCTGCACCCTCCCACCTGGAGTGGTACCCCCTTCCAGAATTGTCAGGGCACCTGCGGCAGGTGTCCTGCCCAATTCGCCCACCAGTTCAGGGGTTCTATCCTGCAACTGGGCGTCCAGGTCAGGGGGGACACCCTGAACCTGGTCCTCCAATCTAGGGTCTAAACCCTCCAGTTGAACCGGGGTCAGAGGCGAGGACTCCCTCCCTCTGCACCCCCTTCCAGAGTACTGCCCCCTCCCATCAGGAGCGGTACCCCCTTCCAGAATTGTCAGGGCACCTGTGGCAGGTGTCCTGCACAATTCGCCCACCAGTTCAGGGGTTCTATCCTGCAACTGGGATCTCAGCATAGGGTCTGTACCCGTAGACTGGGTAGAGGCCAGGGGGGAGGCTGTCCTCTCCCCGCCCCCCTTACTGGGGTCCTGCACCCTCCCCCCTGGAGCGGTGCCCCCAGAAGACAAACTGGTAGGGGCACTGTTAGCAGCTGCCCCTTCCTCCAGGTCAGGGGGGACACCCTGAACCTGGCCCTCCAACCCAGGGTCTGTACCCTTAGGCTGGACCTGTGCCTGGCAACCCAGGACTTCCGGGAGGGTACACCAACCCCCTCCAAGGGAAACACTCCTCTAGAGTTGTGTAATAATCTGCCTGGCGCACCAGGACTTCCTGGGGAGCACGCATGCCCCCCCAGAGGGTAACACATCTCTCATGTGTTGTGTGACAGTCTGCCTGGCGCAGATCTCCCGCCCCCTGTCCATCTGACAGCGCATGAAGATCCCCCAGGACAGAAGTGTTGTCACCATGGTCATTCACTGGTGACTCAGCCCTTCTGGCTGGTCCCTGACCCACTGGTTCTTCCACTGGGGTCTCTCTCCCCCTCTCACCCCTCACTCTGGACTTCTGCACCCTCCCAACTGGAGCGGCACTGCCAGACACCAGAAACACTGGAGCTCCATTTACAGACGCTCCAGGTTCTCTAGACACTAGGAGATCCTCCTCAACAGGTGGCCCATCAGGACAGCCTAGGCTCCCTACCTGGTGTTCCCTTAAAGAACCATCCAGGCTCTGAGACTGGGTTTCGGGCACCTTGGGACACGCAGCCCCACACTCACTCCTTCTCCACTGAGACAGGACGTGAGTCCCTACACCCCTCCCATTACCACGGAACCTAGCTGGGCTACACTGAACCTCTCCCACCACTCTGGGTTGGAAGACACCTGAGCCACTCCTCTTAAGGTCACTCCCCAATGCCTCTTCAGACCCTCTGGAATCCACCAAAAGGTCTGCCTCCAATTTGAGCTCCCTGAGGTCAGAGAACTCACACTCCAACAGGTGTTGGCATAGCTCTGGAAAACAGGGACTTACAATATGCTCTCCCACAATTGGATCACACAGTCCCCCACAGGGGTTAACCAAACTATCCTTCACCTCACCATCCAGTGCCTCGCACACGTACCCCACACCACTCTTCTGAGATTGGCAAGACAGTATCTGACTGTCTCTGTCACTCAACCCACACTCTTCTGGGCGGTCTTCACACTCACACACCAGGACTTCAACCATGGGGGAACCCCTCTCCCTGTACCTCTCATCTAGAGTCAGTAGAGTGTCCCTCCCACCACTAGGACCATGAATCCCTGTGTCAGTTTCCCTATTCCTCTCAGGGACACTGCGCACTACTGGAGCTACCTCATGTCCTTGAACCTCCTGGTGTATGTTAACCCCCTCCAAGTCAGGCGCCACATCTCTGGGTGTGTGCACTACTCTCTCAGCACTGAATAACTTAATTTTGCTGCCACCATCTGGGCTGGACCCACCTCCAACTCAGCAAAGCTCACTTCCTGAGCTGCCCAAATTTCTTCTTCTTGGGCTAAGGCCCTCTGAGCCTCATCAATCTCTCTCAGCTCTTCGTCAATTTCTCTCAGCTTCTGCTCATAAGCCAGAAGCCAGCTATCTGTTTCTGTTTCTCCCTCACTTCTAGGGAATTCCTCCTCCTCAGACTCAACTGGTAGTGTTGCCTTCCAGCGGGGTAACTCATACTGAAATAGGGATGCCTCTAGATCCTCCCTGGACCTTCTGTTCACAGGCAGCCCTCTTTACTTGCAAAACACACGTAGCTCCTTCATTGTGTAGATAAACATGTGCCAGAAGTTGAGTTCCATTTTGCAACAACTAACCAGAGTCATGGTATCAAAAATACCTCCAGGAGGACACCATAAAACAGAAAAACAGTATGTGGTCGCGTTTGGTCTGCACTCACTAGTAGTGTTCACCAATCACTGTACATGAGTCACAAATGCAAGTCCAGAATCCCCACCGCTGACCACCAATGTTAGACTTGGGGGTCTCTAGTTGGCACAGGTAGGTACTTGTGACAAATAGGGACCCTCGCCTCTAGTCAGGGTAAAGGGGTACACGCCTAAAATAACCCCTGCTCACCCCCTTGGTAGCTTGGCACGAGCAGACAGGCTTATCTCAGAGGCAGTGTGTAAAGCATTTGTGAACACATACAGTAATCTAGTGACACACTACAGATGGACACCACACAAGGTTTATATCAAAAATAAGTATTCTTTATATAGTTTTAACACAAGACCATAAACGACAAAAATCCACAATACTGTACTTAAAAATGGTAGTTTTAGCTTAGTTCAGTTCAGTTCTTAGGATGCGACACTTTAAGTCAATGTACCTTACGATGCGGGACGCTTCCACAACAAGCAATGTTGCAGCGATGGAAATGCGACAAAGTTCTGGTGCAAAGAAATAAAGACGTCAAGTTCTTCCTGATGCGGCACGCTTCTCCGAGGTTGCGAGAAGTCTCGACCCGATGCGTCAGCTACAGCGGCGACACCCTTGTTCCGTGATGCGACGGCAGCGGCTTTGGCGGCGACCCTCTTCTCCGACGTTGCGAGACGCTTCCGCTCGATGCGACAACTGCAGCGGCGACACCCTTGTTTCGTGATGCGACGGCATCAGCTCCGACGGCGGCACGCTTCTCCGTGGATGCGAGGCGCTTCTCTTGATGCGGTGCAATGCGACAGCTACAGCGGCGACACCCTCCTTCGGAGTTGCGACGGCAGCGGCTGCGACGGCGACACGCTTCTTCCTCGATGCGAGACTCTTCTCTTGATGCGGTGCAATGCGACAGCTACAGCGGCGACACCCTCCTTCGGAGTTGTGACGGCAGCAGCTCCGACGGCGACACGCTTCCTCTTCGTTGCGGGACGCTTCTCTCGATGCGGTGCAATACGACAGCTACAGCGGCGACACCCTCCTTCGGAGTTGCGACGGCAGCAGCAGCGACGGCGACACGCTTCTTCCTCTTGAGTCGCGCTTCCAGCTCCTTGCGACACGCAGTCCCTTCAGAAGGCCCAAAACAGCAGCAGGCACTTCCAAAGGATTCTTGGGGAGCTGGTGGTTGAAGTCTGTTGTCCCTGAGACTTCAGCAGGAGGCAAGCTCTTTTCTCAAGCCCTTGGAGATACTTTACAAGTTGAATAAAAGTGCACACAAAGTCCTTTCTCCTTCCTTTGGCAGTCAGGCAACCACTGCAGGCAGATCCCTCTAGCTTAGGGATAGTCCTCTCCTCAGTTTCTTCTGGTTCCTCTCCTCAGCAAAGGTTTCTTCTTGTTTTCCCAAAGTGATCTAATTTCCCTGGGGTCTGGGTCCCCTTTTTATACACAGTTTTCCTTTGTTCTCTGAAGGCAGAGAGGCCTCTGCCTAGTCAAAACCAGTTCTGGTCAGTCCTGGAGCACTTTGTTTTTCTGACTCCTTCTTTCCTTTCAGAATGTGGGGCAGGGTGCTCAGCCGCCCGGCAGGAGGTGGAGCCAGCATTGTGGAAGGCAGGCACAGCCCTATTCAGACCCAGGTGCAACTCCTCCCTCCACTCTGGATGCAGATCTTTCTATTCAGCCCTGTGCTGACTCACCCTGTCTCCTGTAGCCACCCCCAGCCCCTGTCACTCAATCTCCAGACAAGGAATACACAACCTAGCAGAGGCAGGCTTGGAAGTTTAGGCAAGAAAATACCCACTTTCTAAAAGTGGTATTTTTCAAACACAGAATGTTAAAACCAACTTCACTAAAAGATGTATTTTATCATTCTGAGTTCAGGCATACTAAATTCGTTTTTCTACCATGTTCCCTGGGTCAGTTCTGACTATAAGGTGTAATAGTCAGTCTGCCCATTCTGGCCTATGGGGAGCAGGTAGCCTTGCAATAGTGAAAAACGAAAATGGCTGTAATTCACTATTAGGACATGCCACACACACCAGGGCATGTCCTACCTTATACTTACAATGCACCCTGCCCTAGGGCCTACTTTAGGGGTGACCAACATGCAGTAAAGGGAAGGTTTAGGGACTGGTAAGTGGGTGTACTCACCAAGTCGACATGGCAGCCCTAGGCTGCACACAGGCTCTGCAATGGCAGACCTGAGGCACATTTTACAAGCTGCTTCTGTGGGTGGCACAACCAGTGCTGCAAGCCCACCAGCGGCATTGGATTTACAAGCCCTGGGCACACTCAGTGCACTGTACTAGGGACTGACAAGTAAACCAATCATCCAATCATGGAGTCACTAATACATAACACAATTTACAATAGGGAGAGCATATGCACTTTAGCACTGATCAGCAGTGGTAAAGTGCCCAAAGTCATAAAACAGCCAACAACAGGTCAGAAAAAATATAGGAGGAAGGCAAAAAGTTTAGGGATGACCCTGCAAAAAGGGCCAAGTCCAACAATATCCTTCAATATAAACCTGTGCCATCTAAGCCACACACTCCTTCAGTATTTCTCTTAACCATATGCTAATTTGGTTAGCACCTGATATGTTCAGATAACTTACCATTGACTCCACTGAATGACGGTGCGTGGAGCTGCTTTTTGGGCCACTGCAGACCAGCATATATCTTAGCTTCATGAATAGAATACTGTTCCTACCAGTTCTCTCACAGATTGTGACATCATTGGTTCTTATCAGATGGTTGTGTGACATCCCAGAATCTTCAGGGTTACCATGGGGCTGGTTTGTCAACATTGGCAGTTGTAGCCGAGCTACTGACACCATATTTGCCACAGTTTTTACATGCTACAGTATTTGCTTCTGCTTCAGAGATTTTGACAGACCTCAACCAAAGTCATAACATTATTTCTTCACTGTTACGTCTTTGGGACATGACAGGTAAGGAATTCTCCACTTTATGTTTTAAATGGCTGATTTATTGCCTTGTTTATGTCTAGAGTAAATTAAACTCTGCGCTTGTAGTCAGAGCACAACAGTGAAAGTGTTACTTGATTTTAATGTCTCATTTTGACCACTCATTTTATAACCTCCTCCATCCATAGCAAATCAATATCATGAAGCAACATTCAAATGTCTGAGATTCTTTGATCTATTCCTTCTTCTTCCCACCCTATCTAAGCACTTGTGGCTCAGTAAGCCCCCTTCAGTACCTAGCTCCTTATACCTTGACTTGACGTGTAAACATGACATAGCAACCAAGCATTGCTATTTGCTGGAAAAATCCATACTTGAGCTCATATTGGTGTTTCCAATGACTAACACACATTGTACATCTAAGTGCTAAGCATTAGGATATCAGTAGCTCTAAACTCTTCATAGATATAACTGCCATGCCAATAGAATTCGAAAAAAGAGTGAGATACTTGTCTTAAGAGAGTACCAGGTGAACCACACTTCATAAATGACTAAATTACTGCAGGAGCACAGGTGCACGGGCGACTGGCAGTCGGAGGCCTGTTGGAGGCTTGCCACGGGGGCTATCATAGTTTGGGGCCTCGTAGTCTCTACGGCACCGGACTCAGGACTCTTCCCACTCAGGTCTGCTGCTCAGGCTTGCAGCAGCTGCTGTTCGGAGGCAGTGAAGTCTGCAGATTGGAGGAGGCAGTGCATGTAATGAAGATCCGTACCAGGATTCTCCAGAATCTCCTCAGTTTCACCACATTCCCGTTCTTCCGACTGCACAGGGGTACTACACTGTCTCTCATTCATAACACTATCACTAACACCATAACTGTGAAGTGGAGATGTGGAAAAACGCTTAGGTGTGGATGATAATGTACAACTTTCCTGTACACCACATTCCCTATCACCTTCCGTAATCCAATCATACTTTCTTCTCTCCTGTCTAGAACACAATGATATAGAATATAGGTGCCAGATATTACATTCATTTAATTTTACCGAATTGCAGCATACTTCCTTTACAGTATTGGGACCTGAAAACCGACTCTGGTCTTTTCTCATCATGCTTTTCCTTTTTACTCTCACCATATCACCAACCTTTATAGAAACTTCCTTACAACCATGTTTAGCATCGTAGTATTTTTTGTATGTGATCTGTGAGCGTCTCAAATTCTGTTTAACTTTGCTCACCGACCAATCTGCTTTCTTGGCCGAAACGTATAAACCAATATTGTCTTTTGAAATGGGAAGTCTACCCTTTCATTAGCTCAAAAGGGCTGAATCCCGTAGACTCACAAGGTGTTGTTCTATATTCCCAAATGCTGTGCACCAATTCTTTTTTCCAATCAAGATTGTTGTTGCATGCTAATTGAATGATGCTTTTAATGACACGGTTGAATCTTTCCATTGCACCATTGTCAGCGGGATGATAGGGAGAGGTGGTCTTATGTGTAATGCCGTTATTCTTCAAGAACCTCTTAAAAGCCTTCGAGGTGAACTGAGGACCATTATCACTTACTATGTGCTTAGGTAGCCCTTCTCTTAAAAACATTTCCTCTAGAAGTCTGATAACTCCAATATCAGCTTTTTCCACAACTTCAACCTCAAGCCATTTAGAAAAATGGTCTATAACCACAATTATGTATTTTAGCTCATCATTCTCCCACACAGGACCCGTGAAATCAATACCAATCCTCTCCCACCGCATGTTGGGGCATTCCAAAGGATGGAGAGGTGGTTTACATGTAAAATGTGTTTTATCTGAATTTTCACAAGCCACACAGTTCCTTCCTTTCCTTTCAATGTGTATGTCCTAACCAGGCCACCAAAAATAATCTTTGACTCTGCTTTTAAGTTTTCTAATGCCTAAATAACCTTCATGGCAAACATCCAATATTTTGGCTCTCAAAGACACAGATGGGATTACCCTGCCACTTCTCATGACCAGACCCCCTTCACAAGTTAGTTTGTGTCTTAGTTCCCAAAAAATCATCAACTCTTTTTCTAGATGTTTCTTATCAGGCCACCCAACATTGATTCTATATTTAACCTCTTGCAAGGTTTTGTCTTCCTCCTGAGCAGCCAACCATTCTTTTTCTGAAATGCCTTGTATATCTTCCAATATATTGGCAACACAAAATGTGTCATTATCCACTTCATTAGCTTCTTGCAATGTTAAAGGCAAACCACTTAAGAAATCGGCTACAATATTCTTCACCCCGGGCATATATTGCACATCATAATTATAATCTAACAATCTGACTTACATGAGTGCTAGTCTCGGGGAAGCATTGTAGACTCCTTTAGTAGTTAACACTTTTGTAAGGGGTTTGTGATTGCTGCGAAGAGTGATCTTATAGCCCCAAATATACTGCCTGAAGTGTTCCATAACCCAGATGCATGCTAATGCTTCACGTTCGATGACAGAGCATTTCTCCGTGGGTGTGATTGAACGTGTAGCAAAAGCAATGGTTTTTTCTACGCCATCTTCACCCCTTTGTGTAAGAACTGCGCCAATACCTTTATTGCTGGCATCAGTAGTAACAATGCTATGGTAAGAAGGATCAGATCCCTGCAAAGGTAGTGCATTGCAAATTTTATATTTGATGGAATTGAAAACATTTTTGGATTCATCTGTCCCTTCAAATCTACATTTCTGTTTCAATATTTGTCTTATTGTGTATGTTTTAGCAGAGAAATCTTTCACAAATTTCGCGTAAAATTCTACCAGGCCCATGAAAGCTCTGACCTCATCTTTATTGCTAGGAGGAGGAGCACTTCTGATAGCTTCCAATAACTCCTTTTTAGGTTTAATACCTTCAGCAGAGATTTCATGGCTTAGATATGTTACACATTCACTCGCAAACCTACAGTTTTAATGTCTGCTGTCAATCCTTTTTTTTCAAGATACTCATCACCTGTCCCAAATTCTTGTCATGATCCTTTCTGGTACTCCCCATGACTAAAATATTATCTTGGAATATGAGTGAATTTTTCACATCTTTGAAAATAGTGTGCAACAGCCTCTGAAGCATGGCTGCTGCCGAGGCTAACTCAAATGGTACCCTTTTAAATCTAAAATATCCAAAAGGTGTCACAAAGGTGGTAATACATTTGCTTTCAGGATGTAAGGGAACCTAGTGGTATGCTGCAGTAAGATCAATACTTGTAAACCACTTCATGCCTTTAGTAAGTGAAAGCATCTCACTTATCTTAGGGAGGGAAACTGATCGACAAGAATGTTTTTATTAATATCTCTTAGATCAATGCATAATCTCAATTTTACATTGTGTTTCTTGGTCACAGCAAGTGGGGCAACCCATTCTACTGCTTCAACTTGTTCAACAATACCTTCATTTTGTAACTTAAGTAATTCCTTTTCAACATAATTTGTTATAGAAAAAGGAATACTTCTTACTTTATGGATGCTAGGCACAGTCCCAGACTTAAGTTGTACTTTGTGAAGAAACCCTTTAAGTTTTCCAATTTTCCCTGAGAACACAGAGGGGAATTTTTTTGCCATATCCTTGCCCAACGTGTCTTCATGTTGTATTACAAGGACAGGTTCAGGGCCATTGGGGTCCAAGGTGATTCCCAAACTACCCTGATCAACCCATCCAAGGACAGATGGTCCTTTAACAGCCACATATAGTTTGCTAGAAGTTTCTCTGTTCTTGAACTTGAACATAAATTCTCTAAAACCCACCATGTCAATTGGCTCTGCAGTAAATGTTTTGGGTGCGATGTCAGACTGTATCAAAGTATCTCCTAACACAGGTTTAAATTTATTTTGCCACACATCCTTATTGATTAAGGTATAAGGTGACCCTGAATTGGCCACAATAGAAATGGGCACACCACGAATAGTCACCTCACAAATAGGTTTCTTCTTCTTACCTTTGATGCATAGTACATCATCATCAATGTTCAAGACACACAAGTTTAACTCATCCTCCTCAGAAGCATTAGAACTGGGCTCAGTATCAGATTCGATGAATTTCACCCCCATCACTTTTTTGAGTTTCCTTTGACATACCTTATGGAAATGACTTATAATGCCACAATTTGAACACTTTTGTCTATGTATAGGACAATTCTTATCATTAGCTTCGTGGTATTTACTTCCACATCTATAACATTTCCTGTCACTAACAGAATTATACTTGTCTGTATTTTTCGCATACGTTCCTTTAATAAGCGATTTCTCCCCTTAACACTACCAACAGAATGTTTACCCAGCTTTACTTTTGCCACAACTGTTTCATAATTTCTAGCACTTCTAACTTTTTCTTCTACTAAAACTGCTTTCGCACATCTCCCTGTTAACTCTGCACTCTTAACAATATCGATCACCTCTTGAAGAGATGATTCTCCTCTGGTCCAAAGTTTTTCCTGAATGTTAGAATTGGCTGCTATCATCACAGTTTGGTCTCTAATCAGCTCTACCTGAAGAGTGCCAAAATGGCAAGAAAGTGCCAAATTCTTTAGTGCTGCGACATAGTCATCAATGGATTCTTCCTTGTCTTGATTCCTCCTGAAGAATTTGTGTCAATCTACAGCTACACACACTGTAGGTTTAAAGTACATAGTAAGATCCTCCAGGGCATTGACATATACATCACCTTGACTGGCAGGTCTTTGTTATTTTATCATCTGGTTGTAGATTTTTAAACCATGTGCACCTAAACAATGCAAAATAATTTTTGTTTTCTTTTCGGGTGTAAATTCATCATCTTCCTCCTCAAATGTAGAGATATAGTTTTCAAAGTATTCATGCCATTCTTCCCATTTTAGGGTAGGTTGACCTGTTGACAGTAAAAATGGTTGGGGAGGAGATAGATTCCAGATATTGCCAGACGCCATGAGAACAGATCTGTAAGGTTCAATGACACACCAAACAAGAGCGTGAACACAGCAAATGAGAGCACCACAAATACAATTTCTGTTTAAAGTAAGTGAATTAGCAATATTTAACTAATTGGATGAATAGGAGAAGAAATTAACATATGAATAAAAAAAACCTTCCAACCGGCATTAAAGTACAAAGATTAGCATAACAGGCTTGAAGATTTACCATGTGCACATCACGGATCATGCGCAGAACTGTAGAGACGTGAAGCACAATGGTTAGAATAATGCTCATGTGTAAAATATATGGAGATTTATAGTGTGCGCATCACTGAATGTGCGCAGAGGAGAAGAGTGATGCTGCCTGAAGAATCAAAAATGCTCCAGAACAAGAGGATCAGACAGAGAAATGCAAAAACTTTCTTTATTACAGTGTGCGCATCACTGGGACTGCGCAATGCCATGGAAATATGCAGCAGAGCATTAGACAAATTGTGCACATGCACAAAACTTATGGCTTTTATATATATACATATTTTTTTTAATTTTAATTTTAAATTGTGCGCATCACTGAATATGCGCAATGTAGTAGGAATTAGTAGCACTCAGAATGTGCGAAAGCGTGAGGAGTTAAAGTGTGCGCATCACTGAATATGCACGTAGAACGATGCTGTGGAAATTTGCAGTTGCTAATGCATCCAATCTCTCGAGAAATATAGTGTGCGCATCACTGAAAATGCACAATATTGTAGAGATTAGCAACACTCCTAAAAGAGTGTGCACATGTGTGATGAATTACAGTGTGCACATCACTGAACATGTGCGTTGGAATACTTCCCGACTTCTGCACGGGGAGCGCCAGCCACGATGATGAGCCTCAAGCTTGTCTCTCACACACCTTAAAATGGCCTCCAGCTGTAAGATGACTTCCAGATGGCGTGAGAGGCTGGCTGCGTAATGACATACGTACACCACAGGGAACGTAAAGGGCCAGAAGTGTTGTGAGGAAAACATAAACGGCAAGTAAAAAGGTGCGATCAAGAAAATATACATGCAGCCTCCAAGATTTCATAGATCGCAGCTTCCTCAAAATTCCCTGCAAATAAAGTCAAAGGGGCAGATTTACAAGCCCCTGCGCCACCAGTACGTCACTTTTTGTGAGTACTGGTGGCGTATTTCACTGCTCCATATTTACAAGGACAGGAAAATCCACCATGTGTGGCTTTTCCTGTCCTTGTAAATATGGCCCCTTTACACACAGCACTTTGCGTGAAAGAGGTGTTCCATGGGTGTTCCCACGCAAAACCCATGGAAACAGACACATTTCCAGATTTACGAGGAATCGTAAATCTGGAAATGCGTCAGTATGCTACGCCACCCTAGGGGTGGCGTAGCAAGGCGCAACGAGGAGAAATGTTTTTATTTCTCCTCGTTTTTTCCTCTTTCAATGCGTGCTGCATTCTACAGCAAGCATTGAAAGCGGAAAATGCCTGTAGTGATTGTTTTCGTGCAGGAAGGTGCACGAAAACAATCTCCCCATTACGCAGGCATCCTTGCACCATGGTGCAAGGGTGCCTGCGCCGGCGCATGGCAGCTGTTTGTGCGCCAGCGCAGGGGAGAGCACAGGAATGCGACATATTATTGTAAATATGTCGCATTCCTGTGCTCTGAAAGTGACTCAGTGCGGCGCAGCCAAATGACTTGCGGAATGCACTGCGCCACTTTCTCGTAAATCTGGCCCAAAATTTAGAAATGTACTTACAAGGATTGTGTCAAAAGGAACGCCTACCAGTATGCCACTATGTCATCCTCATACAAGAACAAGTAGAGTGAAAAAGACGAGTCTGGTGCCGAAATTGTTAAAATTAAATCAGCACGCAGGTTCTTTGATCTTCGTGTCAGGGTAGATGAAATCCTGTCACCAACTTTGTTTTTTTTTTTATTAAGCCAATAATATACGTACAAATGTACAGTACAATGCAATACCACATACACAAAAATATGGGAAGAGGGTGAAGAAAAAAACTCAGTAATACAATAAAAACAAACAGTAGGTCAAACAAATGGTAGACACAAATTAGGAGCCACATACAGATTATCAAATATTATTCCATTACTAATCACAATTACTTCATTGTTCCCATAGGATATGCGTAACTCTTAGAGCCATAAAAAAATTAGTATAAAGACTCTAAAGGTAAAAAAGCATCACAAAGAGACCAGAACATGCAAATAAACTAAAATACTTTAACACATTAAATCGTGGTCAGTTTTAAATGATCAGCAACTACCCCCCAAATTTTGATGCCCAGCATTCGTTTCTGTGGGCCTTTAAGGGTGTACAAACTGCGTTCTATATTACACATACCATATACCTCTCCACATTTCAAATGATGGAGGCTCTTTTTGTCTCCAGAGTGACGCAATACATAATCTTGCCACTGCCACAGCTATAAATAATAAATACCTAAACGCATACATCCCTTGTGCTGCCAATGGCTCCTCCACCAGACCCAAGAGCATGCCCAGCGGGGTAATAACAATTTGTACCCGTTATCTCTGTCAAAAAGACCTCCATTCTGTTTATCAGCGGTCTCAACTCTGAACAAGCAAAAAACATATGCAAACTATCAGCTTGATCCGTCCCACAACGTGTGCATTGACCCTTACTTGGCCCCCCCAGCGTGCAATTTTGGCAGGTGTATAATATAAATTAAAGATGGTTTTATAATGTTGTGCTTTAAGGCTGGAGGAAATCAAAAGCTTATCAGCCAAAACAATTGATTCTTGTAGGATATCCTCTTCTTGCGATAATAAACTATTCCATTTAAGATTCTGTTTTTCCAAATCATCAAGTTGTATTTCAATGAGATTTTGATACAACATACCAAACCTACCACGCATCCTTATTCCCTCTAGCAAATTACTTTTTCTAACCAAAGTTGCTACATCCACTTTTTTCAACAAAAAATCTCGAATTTGTAGGTATTTAAAAAAAATCCGTGTGAAGAAGACCAAATTCAATAACCAACGAGGAATAGGCCTTAATACCAGTATTATCCACCAAATCAACCAGGGTCATAATACCCTTACGTCTCCATTTAATCATAGTAGAGTCAGAGAAGATCAATGACGGTAACGCTAAAGAAGAAGTAGACGTATAATAATTAAGTTTACCAAGCTGTAAATATTTGCGTACCTGACTCCAAAACTTATGAGCTGCCTGAACCACCTTAAATCGGGTTTTTTTTTATAATAGCTTGGTTCTAAATTTTGAAAAAAACTCCTCTCTACTCTTGACCCCAACAACATTTGAAAAATATTCGGAAGCTCTTCTATCTTCAGCTCTCCTTCCCCTACCAGTAATATTCCCATTTGCTGCAAAAAACAAGCCCAATAATAAAATAAAAAATTAGGAACGGCCCAACCGCCCCGAAGTCGCGGTAAGGTCATGTACTTCATGGCTCGCCGGGGCTTGCCTTGCGCCCATAGAAAGCTACTACAAATAGATTGCAGTTTCTGTATTTGCTTCCCTAAGAGTTCCAAGGGGACAGATCGAAAATAATACATTACTCTGGGTAGGATATCCATTTTTAAAACATTACATCTACCCACCATTGACAAATGTAGACCTTCAATTCGATCCAAGTCCCTTTTTATTTTTCGCACCAAGGGGTCCCAATTCGATAGAACCATCTTATCCAAACATGAATTAATGCGTATCCCCAAATATATAGCCTCTTCTGTCACTCTAGAATCACCCCTGCTTCCATACCTGGCTCTTTATCCCCTATGAGCATTAACAACGCCTGTGTACTGACATCTCTCTCCCACCTCTAAACTATTTTCTTTTGTTTTGTACTCACACGTGCCTTCCACTGCTGTCTGTCTATCACCCTCACACATTTGTTCTTTTCCCTGACCTATGTCTGTACCTGGAACTTTGAGTGAGCATGCTCTGTAAGTGTCAGGTAAATGAATATGCTCTACAGGTGTCAGGTGAATGTATGTTCTGATAGCATCAGTTAATGTAACATGCCCATTAAGTGTCAGGTGAATAAACATGCTCTGCAGGTGTCTGGTGAATGAATGGACTGTTAATGTCAGGTAATTTAACATGCTCTGTAATTATCAGTTGAATGAATGAAATGAATGAACCTCCCATGCCACATTCGTCTTGTATCATGTACCAATGTAACATTGCTGTTTGTTTATCTTTTTTGAGTATGTATTGCCATGCTCCAGTAACTGTTTGTAACCATGTAACCTCACAAATCCTTATGTAAAGCGCTCTGCTATTCTTGTTTTTCCTGGCCGTGGAGTCCTGAGCAACGTGGCTGATGCCCGGTGGAGCTGCTAGACAGCTATAGAGGAGATCGGCCCTGGTTCATCCCCTCGGCTGTCACCTACCCAGCCGGACATTGGGCACAGTTCTCCCTGTTCTCCCCATCTTCCCGCTGTGTCTCCTTCCTCCCCCTCCCTCCGACGAAATACCGTAACATTGTTTTTCTTTTTCCTGTGTTTTACTATGCTCTTGTAACGGATGTAATGTGTAACTTGTAACTCTATGATCCTCATGTACAGCGCTCTGATACCTCCGGGTCTAGCCAGCGCTATATAAAACTCTTCAAATAAATTTATCCGTGTCTGCTCTGTACACACAACTTGCGTTTTTGCTAAATTTAATTTAAAACCTGATCTTTCCCCTGATAAAGCTGCAATTTGTTCAATCTCTGTCAAGGAGTTGGCTGGGTCTGGTGAAATAACCGCAATATCGTCTGCATATGCTAGAATATTGACCACAGTTCCATTATTAACCAATGGCTTATTCAACCGATTATCTAATAAATTCAATAGAGGATTAATATATAGGGCAAATAATAAGGGGGAACAAGGACACCCTTGCCTCGTACCTCTTGATATTAAAATTGTATCAGACTCTAACCCCAGCGCACATATTCTGGCCTTAGGAGATCTATACATAGTTTGAAGAGCTTGTATAAAACCTATCCCAAAGCCGTGAGATTGCATAGTTGCCCATAAAAACTCCCAAGAGACACGGTCAAACGCCTTCTCTGCGTCCAGTAGTATCACTCCACAAGACGCTTTCTTCATATTAGCAACATCCAACGTAGCAACTACCCTGCTAATATGATTGCTGTGCCTCTTCCCAGGATAAAACCATGTTGACGAACAGAAACTAAGGGAGCTATCACTCGGGAGAGTCGTGTTGCAAGAATTTTTGCGTAGATTTTCCCATCGCAATTTAGAAGTGAGATGGGTCTATATGACCCAGGAAGCATAGATGGCTTTTCCTTTTTCAAAAAAATGATAATACTTGCTTCATCCCATGATGCTGGGGCATCCCCTTTCTGTGCCTCCCTACAAACCATAAGCATATCAGTTTGTAACTCGGGTAAAAAGGTTTTAAAAAATTCAAGCGGAATTTTGTCAGGGCCAGCTGCTTTCCCAGTGGCTAGCGATCCCACCGCCTCCACCAGTTCTTCCAAAGTAATTGGTTCTTCCAAATATCTACAATCGTCAGGACTTAATATCTTCCTATATGGATCTATAAGAAATGCTTTTGTACTGTCCTGACAATCCTCTGTATATAACCCCTCATAAAATACTCTGAAAACCTCCAAAATTCCAGCAGGCGTTTCTATAGCTTTTCCATCTTTATCTTCAATTACTGTAATAGCAGCTTTAACTTCTTTAAATCGGATTTTCTTCGCCAAACATTTTCCTGTCGATTCCCCATACTCGTAGCACTCCCTTCTAAAAAGTTGATATTTTCTGGCATTATCCTTGGCCCATTCCGTATTAATCAGGGCCTTACAGCGCGCTACCTCAGTTTGTGCCAAGGAACTATCAAGACTCCAGCGCAGAGCATAAATTAAAGCATATTCAGCCTTTTGAAGGTTATCATACAACCCCTGCATTAATTGCCTCTGTTGCTTTTGAACATGCAGTCCAAAGCTCAAGATTTCCCCCCCTAAGTCCGGCTTTTAAAGCATCCCACACAATGCCACATTTAGTAGAGTTACGGTTTATATCTAAAAATTGAGCTAACCACTGTTGTATGTGAATTTTAAAGTGATCATTGAGCAGTAGCTTCCGATCAAAAGAAAAGGATCCCCGGGGTCGTAAAATTCCTTGAACTTTCAATTTCAATAACACAGGGTTATGATCCGAGGTAATTCTCGGATAAATCTGTATCTGCGCATCAACAAGGAGCGTTTTGGTAACAAAAAAATAGTCAAGTCTGGCTAGCTTACGATAGGGACATGAGTAATGTGTATACCCAGGATCTAGCTGATTTAATCTTGTCCAGGCATCAGCCAAGCCGTGATCAGCAATGAGCTGCTGTAGAGCCTTATAAACCTTAGGTTTCCGACCATATTATTTATCTCCAGCAGGGCCCTGTGTGACTTCTTCCAGTTGAATGTTAAAATCCCCACACAATATCAGGGGGGATACCCAGGAAGCTAGCTCTGTATTAAGATATTCTAATATCTGAGCTTCATCGTGGTTGGATCCATACACGGAGCATATTGTAAATTTTCTTTGCGCTGTAACACATTCAACAATAGCCCAACGGCCACATTTATCTGCAAGACTCTTCCCTGCCACTAGAATATGACTTTTGGCTAAAATGGCTACCCCTCTTGTTGTTGTCCCTTGTGATGTACAAACCAATAGCTTATAGCCTAAGTCTGTTAACAACCGGTGCTTAGTCCAGGGGATATGTGTCTCCTGAAGACAAATCACATCGGGGGACATGGTTCTAATTTCTTGTGCTACCCTTTGCCGCTTGGCCCTATCATTGAGACCCCGTACATTAAATGTACAAATCAACAGTGTATTCATCATTGACCTACTCTAAAGTTTCCATAATAACACCCTCTCTCCCAGAACACCACATGTTTTCTTCTTGTTGCTTAATCTCATTTATTGGCTTTTTCCCCCCATTTTTCCCTTCGAGTGCCCCAACAGCGGCCACCCCCCTCCCCACCGCCCCCCCCTCGACCCACCCTAGTGTCTCTTCTGCCAGCGGAGACCCCCCCTTCCCACCCAACCATGAAGGCTACAGGACCAATTGGTCCCGGATGATGGGGAGCCTTGCACACATGTAGGCCGCCCTACCCCTTTCTCCTCCACCATATTTATCCAGCCCGTACCCATTGAGTAGATCAGTTCAAACTTATCCCAACCAGTATTTTACAGGCTATAAGTGTCAAGAAGAGAGAACTCAAATCCAGTAAATCTGAGAAGAAAAAAAGATTCCCCCCATCCCAAGATAAAGTGTAGCAGAAAGCAAATTGGGGATATAATTACATAATCAGCGATTAATTTTTTAAGACTTAATATCATGAAGATTTTCTTTAGCCTTAATCTCAGAGGTAAAGAAGCGCGTATTATCCTTATAGATAACCTTCAACTTAGCTGGATTCAAAAGAAATACTTGGGCTCCTTTACCCTGAAAAGGTGTTGTTAACTGCCTGAGTTGCCATCCTTTTTCCACTGTTTGATGACAGTA
The DNA here is from genome assembly GCA_963921515.1 of Calotriton arnoldi. Classification (NCBI taxonomy): domain Eukaryota; kingdom Metazoa; phylum Chordata; class Amphibia; order Caudata; family Salamandridae; genus Calotriton; species Calotriton arnoldi. The sequence goes on along the minus strand of CAWUFW010023832.1, from coordinate 49,069 downwards.
ATCTGGGCGGACAAAAAACTCATACCCGTTCCCCTTCCTCATTCTATCTGGTCTAGCCAGATCATACAAAGCCTGCCTAGATAGGAAGCTAGACAAACAGATAAGAATCGCTCTCGGTCGTATTGCTGATTTGCTAATCCCCGTATTATTGTTTTGGCGGAAGGGAAATCGATGGGCACGTTGCACCTCAGTGTCCCAAACCCAATGCAACAGCTTTGGGAAAGCTTCTGTGAAAAGTCCCACCACAAACTTCCGCGGATCAGAACCTTCTGTTCCTTCAGGGACACCAAGAATTCTTAAATTATTTCGTCGGAGCCTATTTTCTATGTCCTCGAGCTTCCATGCCATATCACTCCGCTGTGCAACCAGCGTTCCAGTAGCCACTTCCTGCGCAGAAATTTTATCCTCAAGAGTAGAGATCCTAGTCTTAGCTTCTGTGATCCGTTCTGCATATTCTGAACAAGTCTTGGCTACCCGCCAAAGTGAGTTTTGGAGTTTTCGGCATGCGCCTTGCATTTTTAAGCTCTCTGTGCGGGTCTCCTCTCTATGTGCCATAATTGTCTCATAAATAACCGCCAGAGAAATATCATCCGAGTGTACTACCGGGTGGTGTTGATCCTGTCTCTCTTCAGCCTCTGTTGAAACAATTAAGGCTGACTTAGAGAGCGAAGGCTGTACTTGTGTAGCTGCAATCTCTGCATCTGCCAACTCTCTAGGTGTCATTGTACTTTGTGTTATTTGTTGTTTTTTCCCCGTGTTGTATCTGGGTCCGGTGTCTTAGCCCAATTCACCAAGGTCTCTTCGTCTTGATGAATACTGCTGGTCTCGCTCCATCGTCCAGTTACTGAGCCTGACAAACCATCAGAACTATCGAATATCTGCAATAACTCATCCTCTTCTGAAGAATGGGAGTGGTCAGATAATGAAAAAAAGAGGTCATCCGTCTCTACTTCAGGTAATTCTGCACACTTATTCACATCTACTGTTTCAATTGCATTTTCTTTTAACAAAATGTCCGCTTTAACTTTATCCTTATCCTTAACCAAGTTGCCAACTGCTTGCGCTATTGGATTTCTCTCATTTACTGTCTGTGGTACTGTTTGTAGTGCGGTTTGTGGTACTGTTTGTGGTACGATATCCTCGGGCCTCCCTGGGGTATGTTGTGTGGAATCATTATTCCCCTGACCTCCATGATTCATTGCCGTATTTTCAGATTCATCACATCTCTCTACACCCCCCTGGCTCACATCGTCCAACTGTAAAGTTGCAGCTGCAGCACCAGCCAAAGGTCCGTTCTGTTTGGCATTCCTTCCCTTCCTAAGCGGAAAAAAAATAGCAGGTGTAGTTCTCTTTGTTGGTCCCGTAGTCCGATTGTTACTAGCTACCGGGCTGCTTCCCAAGTCTGTAACGCTCCAGGTCGTTGTGTCTCCTGGGCGGTTTCCAGGGGCTTCGTCAGTATCAGATCTACAGCAGCTCGGAGTTTAGTTCCACGGAGATTCTTCGGGGGCATCCTCGCTCCTACCATTCGTCGCCGGATCCCAGGCACGAATGACAAAGCCCTTCGGTAGCAGCGCCGCACCCAGAAGCGTTACCCGTGGAGCAGACAGAGCCGACCAGCGGAGCGTAAGTATGGTCCAAAGCATTAACTGTCGCTTCACGGCGCGCAGCTTTTAGGGCTGCAAGCACCTCCTTGCTTTCACTCAAGTGATATCCCCACCAAAATGTCTTAGATGTAAGGGGGTTTTCAAAACTCGAGGAGTTGGGGGAGCGGCCGGCTGCAAGTGCTCACTCGACCGACAAGGCGGCCGCCATCTTGCCCTCTGTCGCCAACTTTGTAATGAAGATCTGTACCAGGATTATGTACAAAATACTTTATTATAAGTATTACCCTGACACATGAGGAGGAGCGGAACAAATGGGGGCCATCCAGGACACAACATAAAACCAACTGTCATAAATAACTGTCATCCACCCACCAACATTCCAGGTAGAATCCTGTTACATCACAATGCCCATGACACCGGGCACGTTGCCCGCACACGTAAGATTCAAGATAACATTACAACAGGGCAGAGCAGGAATCAGCACAGAGAGCTCACAGTGGTCAGAGGCACCTGGGGAGTAGCGTGTGGTTAGGCAATAGGCCACGGTCTGCAGGCAATAGGTTTAGGGCTCCTTGTGGGGTACTGAGGCGGCTGGCTGGTGTGGCTTGCGCCTCGGAAAGGAGTCGGCACGTCCATACGCCTGTTCTGAACACCATCGACACCATCAGCGCCTGCCTGCCAGCTTGCCTGTTTTGCTCACCCCCCTGCTGGCATACCCGCAGATCCGTGCTCTGCAGGCATTTTCAGGTGCTTTACTAATCTGTATAGCCTATAGTCTGAAAGGCTTAGTAAGGCCTATTACTGTACTCTATCCCTTTTTATTGCTCACGGCTCTGCCAATTGTCTGTTGTATACTGGACCTCTTGCGTGCCCAGCCCACTAACTTGTCGCCCAGCCCACCAGCCTAGTCACTTTGAATTTCTTACAAGTGCTAGACTAGATTACCCAGTTGGGGGGGGGGAGGCTATAGCTAAATCAACCAACCTTTTGCGGTGTCAGCTGCAACATGTGATCCAGAAAAACCGGGGGCTCTATGGTGATTCAGAATCGTAGAGGGAAGAGAGCTCTGATAGCAACCAGGAGTTCGGTTCAGACCTCACTGATAACCACAGAAGCCCCTCAACAGCCTGGCATGGCTGACCTACCAGAAATATCACTGCTTAATCTGGAATCTAGCCCCTTGCAGCCGAAAATTACAACAAAGTATTTGAATGATGCAGGGGCAGCTATCTACTCAAGTAACAATAACATTGCTGGACTCCCTTCCCCGTTCAGTCCCATTGTTGTTGTTCATCGACAAAGGGGTGCATCAAATAGTCAACCACCTAATGAAAGGGTCAAGGAAGGAAGTTGCCCAGAGGACTCCAGTGTCAATTTGGGGATAGATTAAATGCTAGCAAAAGAGTGCCCAGACTGATTGGGAGCCAGCCCCTATCAAGCCTCCAAATCCCAGTTCTCCAACTCAAGGACATCTGTCATGAATGGTTCTCTGAGCAGCCAACAATCATATGACAGATGGCTCAAAAGGAGCAGACATGAATATTACCTCAAATTTGTTAAACTCCTTGCTGGGAGTGGATGCTTTGTCTAACCTAATAAATCAACTTGGGGAAGTTAAACGGCAGATCTCTGACTAAAAAGGGGCTCACGAGGACGAAGAGGAGTTGATATGGAATCCCCACCTCAGACCCAGGAACGACAGTCAAGAGGGGGAAATGGACTATTCGGCTGGGCAGAGCAAAAGCAAACAGACCCAGTTTAAGCAATCAGCCCAAGAAGAGAGTGCAGTACCTGCTGCCCACATGCTAGACCAGGCAATGGACTTCTCATATTTAAGCGTCCAAAAGTCGGAAAATATGCTGGCCACATGTTAATAGGAGGGTCAAAAATGCCCCATCAAACACCAGATTCAACGCAGCTGAAAGCAGTGTCTTGAGGGATTCAGAAGGAGGACATTGGCTGCTTCTCCTTAGAATTCTGCAAGGATCACTTGAGGCAATGAACTATTAAGCAAACAAAATGGACATTCAGATCAGCCTTTTAAACACCTTGGCTATGTATGTATCAGGGATTGACGAGAAAATCGCCAATCTGAACAGCTTGATTAGACGAGCACAAGCTGAAGCACTTAGCTCTGAGCAAACTTGCAATTCCTTGCCAGTTCTGGACAAGCTGGTGATCCTCCTTGAGACCATGACTCATCTCCCCAAAAGCTAAAGGACAACTCTAGGCAAAGGGCATCCAATAGCTCAGTGCACAATCCGTATATTGTAACCAGACACTTTAACGCTCAAGATGGGTCTCGAGCAGAAGTAGGGGAGGCGAAGCCTGACAGCATCGCTGCAGCAGAGGCCCAGGGTAAAGTACTTCAGTTACACATACAACAAACGAAAACAACAAGAAGGGGTTCGGATTCGGGAACGGGGAAGGAGACAACTAATCACAGTCCTGTACGAGAGCTCTTCTCGGCAGGGGAAAATCCCAAGGTCAATAGAGCCAAGAAAAGAAAGGGACGAAACAAAAAACTTCAAATGGAAAATCGGATAGCGGCATACCCTATCTTTAATATGCAAAGTAGAAGGTCTCCCCATAATACACACTCTGACCCTGAAATTGCTTTAGGCATGGTCCCAGAAGACTTGTTGGACATAAATGATACCAACAAAGATACTAAGGGTGAGGGTGAAGCAGGCAGGGCAGGCCCACAGATGGAACCACCTGTGCAGCTGGACCATCCAGCCGTAGCAACCAAACCCTTCATTAAAACTACCTCAAACATCTCCTCCTTAAGGACCAAGGGCCAGATGTACTAAGGTTCCCGTTTGCATTTCTGGAATAGCGACTCCGTAGGAATCGCTATTTAATAAATGCAAAAGGATATGCACAAAATTTACGATTCCCTAATAGCGATTTCTACAGATTAGGAATCACTATTAGGGAATCACAAATAGGAAATGCCATTGCATTCCCGCCTATGGGCAAAATAGGAAATGGTTTGCATTTCCTAAATTGCGATTTCCTAATAGGAAATCGCAATTTAAGAATTGCAAAGCCATGGGTGCCTCTGGGCTTAAGGCCCCCCTGGAGGCACCCTGAATTCCCTAGTGCTAATGTGAGTGCACATATGCCCTTCGGGCATATGTGTGCTTCATGCCACAACAAACAAATGCATTTTTAATGCATTTTTCCATTTTGCACATGGTTACCATCGACTTGAAGCTGATGGTAATTTCATTTCCTAAATACCCAATTTGCATTTAGGAAATGCTTTGTACATATGCTTTAGGAATCGCAAATAGGTAATCCCTATTTACGATTCCTATATCGCGGTCGCATACGTGCAAATTGCGACCGGTTTTGCCCCTTGTACATTTGAAAATGCCATTTAGTATTTCTTAACGGGCCAAAATAGCGATTCGGTCCATTAAGAAATGCTAAATGGCTTCGTACATCTGGGCCCAACTATCAAAGGCAAACCCTCCCTACAGCCACCCCGAATATTTCCTCCCAAAGGACAAACTAAAGAGGAAATAATCACAACAGTTGCAAACAGGGCATGAAGTGTTTGTCCAAACTCATCAAAGGAGCACCATAAATCGCCCACGCTCTGCAACACACAGTCGAAAAGTGATGAGGATGTTCTGAGTCTGGAAATCAGCCGCAACAGATCTTCTCCCACATTCCTACTTGAAAACTCAAAAAGTCAAAAATGACAGTTATACATACCAGATCTGGGGTACAAACCATGAATACCAGCAAAGGGACATGTAAACTCCTCTACCTAGACTATACCTCCAAAGGACCTTTTGTTATCCTGAATCGGGGCAACATTTTGAAACACACTCGCTGGATCGCCTTACTTGGGGGAGTCACAACTAAGGATATTGTCTCAATTGAGTTCCTCAACCTTGGCCTTCGACTCTGTAATAAAAACCACCAAAGTCACCTGGGGCTCAATTGACTTGGCTCTGAAAGTGCTAAATGAGGTGAATACCTTTAAAAATGTGGGAATCTCAATTACGGCCGAAAGGGACACAGGCTATCCGCACCCATTTGAAGCTCAAAGGTATGAAGGCGAACAACCTGGTCAGTTACCAAGAGCATATTCAGTTCTGATGAATGTCTTCAGTAAGTCTCCAAGGTTAGACAAAAAAATGGCTAGAGGTATCGCCCAAAAATCCAGCCCACAGCACAGCGCTGAAACCGATAAGTGTCGGCTATCGGGGGCCTTGAATTCAACCAGTAAGCTGCGATGACCTAAATTCAAACATAATAAATGCCGCCAGGTAGCTAAAACATTGCGAGTATGCTCCTGAAACATTAACGGCCTGGTCTGCAAATTGGGCAATCTGGAGATCCTAAAGTATTTCCAAACTTTCCAAGTGGTGCTGCTACAGGAGACATGGGCGTGCCATTGGAGGGCTTCATCAACTTCTTTGTCCCTGCAACCAAGGTCCTCAAACACAGGCATTTCAGGGGGGCCTTGCAATCTACATCTGAGCTGCTATTGCAAAAGAAGGCAAAGACATTGGGGGCACCACCGAAGGACTGCAATTCATGGCAATGGTCTTGGAGTTGCCGGAAGCCACCTCCAAGTTTAATATAGTGAATGTTTATATATATCTAAACAAAAAGACAAGGTCCAAGCTATGAGCAAGTCTGGTAGACAGAATAATGAGATTACAAAATAGAACAGGCTCCGAATTTACAGTCTCGGGAGACTTCAACATGCGGTTTATGGGTGCATCAGCCCCTGAAAGATATCTTGGCAGCACAAGAATCACATTGGAGTATACCACACAAGGAGAGAACGAACCGGAAAAAAAATAGACAAAATAGGCCAGTCACTCCTCGGCAACCTAGATCATCTGGGCCTTGGTGTTCCGAATGGTCGCTTTACCCCAGAAAAACCACCTGGGTTTTCATATCACTCATAGACAGGAGAGCCTCTGATTGATGATACCCTTGCGAGCCTCCCCTTAATGCTGCACGTACTTTCATTCAGACTAAGCGACAGGCCTGACAGTGATCATCTCCCGCAGGAGTCAGTATTGTCAGTTGGTACCAGAGAACATGTCCCTGCAGATCGAGCAATTTCAACCTATGCAATGGACAAATAAGCGGATTAAATGCACGTCCTCCATCCTTCAAGGTCTCATCCATGGTGGCAAGCTAATATTGCAGGCAGTGAAGGTGGATGGGTGAAGACCCGCGCACAACTGGGAAAACTTCACTCTTGAATTTTCAGGTCGACATGCTAAACCAGCAATTGACCAAAGGCAGAGTACTGGCAGCAAGGGCTCACACTATCTCTCCTGGGAGGGTGATCGGTTTACTAAGAAATTAAAAAGGTGAATAAACCAACTTTGGAGGGAGCTCAGGAGGGCACCAAGCAATCCAGTGAAATATCTGGAATTTAGGAAAGCCAAGAAAGCCCTAAAAAAATCAAAGTGGGAGCTCGAGAGGATCCGAAATTACTCCTTCTTGGCAAAACTGCTGTGTAACATTAGGAGGAAAACTCGTTTAGTTTCTGGTGGACGGTAAATGGTGTCAACAGTTCTTTATCCAGAGTGGCAAACTCAAACATCTCGGAATCTACCTGGGTGCACTTCTTATCTGAGCATTTTAACACAGGGAGTACAAATCACTTCATGAGAGTTAACCCTGTGTCTAATCACTCTGGGAGATAAACACTGAAGTATAAAAACTTTGCAACATAGCTCCAATAAAGACAAAGGGCCATATGTACAAGGACTGGCGAAAACTATCGCTAACGTCAGTTAGTGGCAGTTTTTTTACCGCTGTGTACCGCTGAAAACTATCGCCATGTTAGCGACATATTTACAAGCCGTCGCTACATGGTGATAGCTTCAGGGATCGGCAGCGAAAACTGCAGCTAAAATTAGCGTGATGGCGATAGGAATTCCGGCGTTAGCGGGCGAAAACCAACGAAAGGCCCATTAGCGGCAAAAAAACGCACGTTAGTCAGCCCAACGTGAGGTTTTTTTGCCTCTATTGGGAAAATTAGCCTATCAGTCGACCTCCAATAGAAAATAGGCAAAAAAACAATGAAATGCAGAATGGAGCAGCCAGGGCCAAGTGCAGCACGCATCAACAACCCCCTCAAGCCACCCAACATCCAGGATGACCAGGATGAGAGCTTGGATGCCTCACAGGACCTGCGCCTGGAGGCCTCGCTGGACCTGCGTCTGGAGCCTGGATGCCTCATTGTACCTGCGCCTGGAGCCTGGATGCCTCGCTGGACCTGCGTCTGGAGCCTGGATGCCTTACTGGACCTGCGTCTGGAGCCTGGATGCCTCGCTGGACCTGCATCTGGAGCCTGGAGTGGGATGCGGAGGAGCTGTGGAGTCGATGAGCCGTGGCGGTAGACATTGAGGCGCGGCGATCGCCCGTACCTGGTGGTGAAGTCTGGCAGGTCGCATGGAGACACGTTGCTGACCTGTGTGAGAAAACCGCCTTGAGCCCCTTGGAGCTGTGAATGGTAGAGGCGCTCCTGCACACCAACGTAGGGAGGTCTGTATCGCATACTACACCACAACTACACCGGGGTGCATGGAGGGGATTACCAATGGTGGGCGGCGCCTCTCTGCATCACAGGCCAGATGATGTTGCGCTGGCTGGATGCTGTGGAGTGTGAGAACCCTGAGCTGCGCCGAACTTGTGTGGCGGGAGCGCTGCAACTTTACGCCTTAGGGGGCCCTGCTGCATCAACTGCATCGGGAGGTTCACCAGCGGACTTGTCGGTGACTGCTGTACCCAGGCTTGTGAAATCCCACCTGGCTGAGGCTCCTGCTGGCTGATTCACAGATTTGGAGAGAGTGCAGCGAATTGCGCCACAGTGTCACTGTCCAGGTAAGGAGAAGGTGGGATGCGTAGCAGCGGAGGCCCGGGGGTCGAGTCGCACAGGCCTAGCACCTGTAGATGACACACCCCCAGTGGCGGCTCATCCGCTATGGCGGAGGAGAGTCGCCCCACTGCTTTCAAGCAGTGCAAGAAGAGGAAAAATCATCACATGATGATAACTTCCTGATGTAATTGTGCTATGCTTCCTTTGCGGGCGGGAGGGTGGGTAGGGCTGCTCCACTCACGGAGCAGGGCAGGGGCGGAGTGGCATGCCCACTCAAGTGCGCAATGACTGTTTGATCGGCCCACTCAGGCTTCCCAAAGCAGTCATGCTCACTGTCCTGTTCGCAATGCAGGCTGCATTACAGCCTGCATGAAGAACATACCCACCCCGCCAGCCCCTGGCAGAACGCCTTGTCCCGGTGTCAATGACCAATCCCAACGCTGCAGTGCAGCGTTGTGATTGGCTTAGGGGAGGGAGCCTGGCTGCCTACTTCCTGTTCCTGGAAGCAGACTCAGGAGAGCAGGAGCAACGAAGACACGGGACCCAGCCTCGAGGTAAGATTTCTCTCATTTAAATATTTACTATACCCGCTCACATACACACCCCCACGTCTACGCCCCATCCAGTGTCCTTTCCGGCATTTCCCAGCTGTCCAGATCCCCCGCATCACTTATCAATGGCGGCCGCTGTGCAGCCATGCGCAGCGGATGTACCACTGGTGTGCCAAAGGTATATATGAAGTTACGACGCATACTATTACATCGCATTCCATTACAATGCATACTAATACTAGGCATATTGCAACAGTAGGGAAGGTGTTGGATAGCGGAGATGTAAATATTACTTTTCCCACTACAGTGAGTGCAACCCTAAAACTAACCCTTGCACCCCAAAGCAAACCCTAAACCCTAAAATTCATCTCTGAGCCCCCAAAACACACCCAAAAAATCATATTTGACCGAAATGCACACCCCAATTTTCATAATTGACCCCAAAACACACCCCAAACTTTGAATTTTACCCCATAATAAACCACAAATTTCCTCTCCGACACCCGAAACCCATACCTGCCCTAAAACTTAAAAATATCCCATTACTGACCTCACAATGCGTTGTAATGGAATGCGATGTAAAGGCACCTGCGTTGTTGTAGTTGCGTTGTAAAGGCATTATTGTAATGGACATCTCCCGTGCCAAAGGCAAGCCATAGGCAAGCCCGTCTGCGTCCGTCTGCCCCTGGAACGCGCTCAGCACCAAGCACCCTTCCTCTCGGACACTCCACCGCTACAACGCCAGCACCCTCCTCGCCATCAACTCTGGACGCCACATCACCTGCCAGGACCAACCTCTGCTCCGGACCAGACATCGCCACCGCCATCACTGGCGGCTACTAAATCACCCGCAAGGACCACCCCGACCGTCCAGGAGGAGGCATTGCCATCACCTACAGAAGCACACACCGACTGACCATGCACTCTAATGACCCAAAGGTGACCATGGAACACCTCAACTTCCAGATTCGGACCAACCCCAAGCCCATCCTCTGTGGCACATCCATCTGCAGGCCCCCCAGGCCATAGACCCCAGTTCTCCGATACCATTGTAGACCTCATTGCACCCCAGGCTCTCCCATCCACCGATGACATCCTACTTGGTGAACTCAAGTTCCACCTGGACAACCCCAGTGACCAGAACACCACCCCCTCCTGGGGAAGCTCCCCAACATCAGACTCAAGCAGCGAGTCACCGCAGCAAGCCACATAGCAGGACACACGGTCAAGCACGTCTCCTCCACCAGCGGGAACTTCAACTACAGCCGCACCACCGGACTCTCCTGGACCGACCATCATTGTATACATCACGTCTTCACCATGCCCACCGTACACCACCTCCATCATCGCCCCCCCTCACAGCTGGATCAAGGCCACTGAAGAACGTCTCGTCAACTCCCTCAGCACCACCACTCCACCAACGCTTACCGACGATGACACCGCAGCGCGCAACCGCCACCGATGGATCTCCAACTACGCTGACACCCTGGCACCCCTCAAGAATGGACCAGGCAAAACTAGCACCACGTTGCGCCGTATTTGCAAAGTGACGCATGTAGGCATATGCATGACCTTGTGAAGCCCTGTGCCACATCATACCTGCATCAGGTATGATGTACGCAGGGTGTGCTTTCCCACGCGACAAGGCCTCATAGGAGTGGCACAGTGAAATCTCTCAGATTTCACTGCGACAATTGTAGGACGGCACTGCGTCAGTACCTTACGCCTGCCTGATGGCAGGCGTAAGGGTGACGTAGTGGCACAGGGATAGGCTGCCCCATGCATTGCTGGAGTTGCGTCATGCTTGTGACACGACTGCAGCAATGCGTGACTTTGGCGTAGACAGATACGTCAGGATTCCAGACGTATCTGTCATTACTTGCGTAATGGAGCGCTGTCCAGTGAATATAGCGCATCCATGGTGTTGTAAGAAGGGCGTAGTGAAAAATGTTGCAACGCTGTCTTGTCGCAGCGTTGCAACACTTTTCATGACTGAGGCCCAGGAATGCGCACTATCTTATTGATGGTGCGCATTCCTACCCTGTAGTTTTGTCGCAGGGCAGTGCAGCACGGGTACCTACTTACTAAGTATTTACAAGCGATCATTATCCCCAAAGGCCTGCAAGTGCGAAACGAGCCCGCCATATTCATTGACATCCCTAAATTTAGAGAAGGGTTTAGTTTCATTTCCAACAATTGCTCCAGGCCCTGGATGGTGCTTGGAGTGGAAGCAGCACTCGAATACGTAAAAAAGCTTACAGTTGAGATAGCTGAGCTCAAGAAAGAGATCCTAGAAGACGGAACACTTGCTAATGCTAAAGAAGCATTAGAACGTGCTCAAAAAACAATCAGTGAATTTAACACTGTGACACTAAGTAAAAAATTGGATAAATTGGGTAAAGACATCAAAAACTACGACAAGAAGGTTACCTACCCCTACCTTCTTGACAAGTATTATCAACAGGATAACCAGGGTTTTTTTACTAATAAAAGTAGACAGGGACCGAGAAGGTTTGCCACTTTTTTCTCAAGTAGTCGCACCACTGCTCAGGCACAAGGTTATCAAGAACCAGTCTTTTTTAGGGGATTCTACATGGGGACCCAACAGAGGAGGGGGTCAGGGCACTGCCTGGGACAGACCTACAAGGGGGTGGAACCGAGGGCGCAACACCCAGAACAACAACAGGAGAGGCAACTCCTGTGTCCGTTTTTACCCTCAGGAGAATCATGGAGGAATACAAACCTGGCGCCAAACTTACCGTTGGTAGATCCAAGGGGTGGCACATACACACATGCTCCTATTTGAACCCCTATGGGACCAATGCCTAATGCTACTACACATACGGATGCCCATGATTTAAACCAGAATGAAACCAACATGGTTGCTGGCTCCCAGGGATCCACAGTGACGGACATTATTGGGCCACGCAGCAATAACATTTTCATGGCTACAAATGAAGTAGTAGATCTTATTCCATCCAACAGAAGATCTCCTGACCCTGCTGATCCAATTTTGAACCTTTCAGACTATACATTGACGGAGGCTGAGAACCAGATCCTTTCCAAGGGTCTCTCCTTTGTCCCTACCAAGCCTCCAGATTCGTTCAACACCAAGTTGGAACTCCTGCAGTTCTTTAGAAAGATAAGATTGAAATATTTCTTCGCCCACCGAGACTCAATCTCCATACCTTCCACAGCCACACCATTTAAGTCTCCCTCCACATTTACTCCACCTACATACCTAATGAGTCAAAAAATCATTGCGCATGAACAAATAGTGTTGAAAGAGACAATGGAGATTCTAGAAAAACGCAAGTATATACAATACAACACAACCCTTGAAGAAAAACGAGCTCTAGATTCACTGAAATGCTACCCAAACATCGTCATCAAATCGGCGGACAAGGGTGGAGCCGTAGTAGTAAAGAATAAGGGCGACTATATTCAAGAGATCTTACAACAACTGAGTGATCACAATAGTTATCAACGCATTCCCAAGGACCCTACATCAGACATTAGGAAACTGATACAGGATCTCACCAGAAGAGGATTAGAGGAGGGCTTCCTCAGTGAGCCTGAATTCGTTTTCTTAAACCAAAAGAATCCCAGGATTCCGACCATCTACACCTTACCCAAGGTGCATAAAAATCTTGAGAAGCCACCAGGAAGACCAATAGTTTTGGGATGTGGTTCCATTCTGGAACCCCTGAATCAATATATTGACTATTTCCTCCAGCCATGGGTCGAACAAACCAAATCGTACATAAGGGACACCATGCACATGATCCAAACTGTGGAAAATCAACCTTTCGACACATCTGCACAAGTATTGGTCACACTTGATGTCTCCTCCCTCTATACAAGCATCCCGCAATCCATGGCGCTGGAAGTAATAAGATCTGTACTTGACAAACGTGCAACACCACATTGGGTCCCCACCGAGTTCTTGATAACCCTGCTTGAAATAGCAATGTCAAAAAACTACTTTGTGTTTCAAAATCAACACTACATGCAGTGCAAGGGTGTGGCTATGGGGGCAGGCTTTGCCCCAAGCCTAGCCAACCTGTTCATGGACGCCTATGAAGAGGAGCATCTTTACAGTATCAATAACCCCTACATAGATAACATCAGTATGTGGAAGAGGTACATCGACGACGTCTTCATGATTTGGTCAGGCAATGAAGCCACATTGAACGACTTTTGCGTCTGGCTGAATGGGAGGTCCAGAGACATTCAGTTTACCATGTCATCCAGTAGGGTCTCAATCAGCTTTTTAGACCTCACTTTGCAAATTGAAGAGGGTGTGATTTTTACCAACTTATACAGAAAACCTACTGAGCGCAATACCTTGCTCAAATACAATTCCAACCATCCGAGGAGTCTCCGTGATAATCTACCCTATGGGCAATTTTTACGCCTACGTCGCAACTGCTCACATAGATCCGATTATTTCAAAGAGTCTGAGATATTGACACAACGACTGAAAGACAGAGGTTACCCTTTGGGCCTTCTGAAACGTGCCAAGAAAAGGGCTTGGTATTGCCCTCGTGAAGCATTACTGGAGGTCGAACCCAAGACCAACCAAAGTGACAAGATAGTCTGTGTCACGACCTACAATCCCAAAAGCCATGAGAACAAGAGGATAATCAAAAAATATTGGAATTTGGTGTCAACAGAAATTGGGATCACAGAAGATCCACTGTTTGCCTTTAAACGTGGAAGAAATGTCAGAGACTCTGTAGTTTGTGCATATTTGGAAACCCCCAAACAACCTGACCTAAGGATGCAACTCAACTTACCTCCAGTGACTGGCCACCACAAATGTGGACATTGTAAGACCTTCCCCCTTACCATTGAAGGAAACAGTTTTTCGCATAACAACCGCACCTACACAATGTCACATTTTACCAACTGCAATAGCACCAACTTGATTTATGTCATCAAATGCCCCTGCGATAAACTATATGTGGGGCAAACGTCACAAAAGATCAAATTCAGGATCCTACAACACATCAGCAGGATCAGATGTCACACGCAAGGGGCACCCCTAGTCGACCATTTTGTCAACTCCGCACACCATCCTGAAAGCCTTAGATGGACTGTTCTTGAGAAAGTACAGTCACACCCCAGGGAGGGCAATCTGTCAGCTTCACTCAATCTCAAGGAATGTAAGTGGATCCACTTATTAAACACAGTGGCCCTTGGTTTGAACGAAATGGAGGAGACACACAAACAGATGGGCCAACTTAGGAACAGATGATATTGTCTTCCTTATTCACATGTCAGTCGGTCAGTGATTCACACTCTGAGGATACCGTTAGTTCCCACTATACTCCCTATGCTTTGCTCCTGATCTGAAGGGTAAATGGTTGATACACTTTTTACCAGCATAGGTAGGATACTCTGGCTTTACCTTACACCAACTTTTCTACAATTATGAGCAATTTCTGAATTGGTGAATCGCTCCGCATTTTTAAATGGCGGAGCAAACATACGTTGATGGTCACACACGTGATTTCTGTATGGGTATAACTCTTTGCCTTGACAGAATATTCCACGTAGTCAATCACAACTGTAATTATCAACTTAAATTTTAATTTATGAACATTTATCTTTTTTATCACAACTGTAAACCTTCACTATGCCACAAAGATTAACTAATGTTTTTGGGTACTTCGCTTAATGTTGAAATGTGTGGATTAGTGTTGAAATATGTGGATTAAAGCCAGGGTTTGTTTGAGTATAACATTGAGCATATACAACCACTGATGTTCGCTATATATTTTCTTGACCCAAATGCTCTTCTCACTAAATGTAATCATTAATTCTTCCTCAAAACTTGAGCCCGTAGCCAAAATTATAGTTATTAAAGCCTCTTTGTGACCTACTCTACACCAAGTTTAACGTACTACACATAACATTCATGTTTCCTCGACTCTAGAACCGGGAAGTCTTTTTTCTGTTTAACTCCCGTTCCTCTGCCGGTCTTAGCTGCTGCACGCATCGCTTGCACGTTAGACCCATCACGCAGCGCTCTAAATAACTACGGGCGTTTCCGCGGCTGACGGCAAAGATTAAAGAATCCTGCCGCCGGCCGGCTGTCATAAGGTATGTGCTCTCGGAAACCTTGCCCAGCCCATTTGCATTCCCAATTGCCTCGTCATTTTATACTAAGACCGGGCTCTTCTCTCCCCCTGTACAGCTACAGTGATGCCTTGAATTCATTACGACGCCACGTTTGGCACAATTACCTCGCCTAATCTCTACTTTTTCTGAAAGAATTCAGAAATCCAGGTATGCCTTGCCCTCAGTTCTATTGGGGTTTCTAGTAATTGCTACCATTACGAACCCTACATTTAGGATGTATTCCATCTTTCCACAGTTTGATGCCCAACGACTGAGTTGTCTTTTTTCGGTGTCTGCCATTTAATCAAGTGATTTGGCTGAGACCGCTCTGAGCTACCTGTTTCATTCTCCACTATCAGGTAGGCTTGACTCGTGAATCCAACCTTTGGGATGTTTCCATCCATTCGAAATGAGGGATGTTTCCACCCTATTTCCTCTCTAACATAATCCCCCATCATTACCCTAGGTAACTGATTCAGTCTACCTCTGATTACCAGTTGGACCAAACCCCTGGTTCACTCACCCTAAGGCTCTAGGGTCTAGCTCCACGTGCGTCCTTCGATATTTTGAAGAACCGGTGAGTGTATTGTACACACCCCATGCATTGACATGTTCTCACACACGCTTGAACACACACTCACTCAGTACTTTCTCTCTGCAGGCTGTCCAGCTATCACCTTGTCCTGAAGAAGACCCGTTTTGACATCCTTAACTTATGCTGTTTGTCAGGGTCTAAACGTCGACGGTTATTTGTCCATGCTTTAATAGGTCTCCTAGCACACAAATCCATGTAATTCATTTATCAAGCTAGGGTCATTGCCATTTTTGATGTATAATTGGACCTTGTCTTTAATATTTTCATTTGTAAATATATGTAACGTATCATGTTACCTTGTTGTATAATACACAGACCTTGCCACCTAGTCACTTCACTCACTGTGTCACTATAATCACTTTCACATGCGCCGCTTTGTTAATTGAATTATCAGACAGCCTTTTTCCTTTCTTGTTGTGGTAATTCTTGACCTTACTTAAGTAACTTGGAAACATTAAGTAAAATATCTTCTTTGTGAATAACACAATTCTGTCCCTGTGGTTGTGTTTAAGCGTTTCGTGTACGTTAATCACTTTTGTCCCATGTAAATATTCAATACTACAAAGAAATTGTCTGACCCGACAGTACCAATTGTTGTTTGTATTGCAACATTGCTTGCAGCGCTGTCCAGCACCAAAACCTGCTGAAATGGGTCCCCAGGTGTTATCTCCATTTTTAAGACCAGCTATTTTCTGGTCTTAAAAAACTGCCTCTTTTTGGGTCCTCCTACCTTCAAGGATTCCCTTGTACATATCGCAAAGTGGGGTTAGCAGCCATTTTTGCATCGGAAAGCCTCCCTTGCATGTCATTATCGCTAACAGAAGTGGCGATCGTTTCTATGGACGTTTTTTCAGGAAAATTGTAGCTAACAGAGGTTAGCGACAGCTTGTACATATGGCGATGTAAATATCGCCACAAAACCGTCGGAAAAGTGCCGCTAAGGAGGCGTTAACTCCTTGTACATATGCCCCAAAGTCCTTAAAAGGGGCAGTCAGGACTCACCCTTCGAACCCAATATTCCCGCAGACCCCAGCAATATTCTCTTGAGCTTGCTCTCAATCAGTCAATCAGTCCTGGGGTCATCCAGAGACACATTTCTATGGGGCAATGAGAAGTAGCCCCAGGCTCAAACTCGATCATACCTGCGATTTACCACGAAGAGCCCATTTACTGGGCAGAACAACTATCCCCACTTTTCAATCCTATTGTGGGCAGCAAATGTGTTCCTATTTCATGGAATGGCTCAATCACCTCACCTCTATATAAGGTGGACAACAAAAGTAACCCAGGAAACTACCGCCTCGTGGCCCTAATAGATAATGAGGCCAAATACTTTGTGGTGTCTCTACTAGAAAAACTCCTGTCATGGGTGGCAGATAACACCATAATTCCGCTGAATCAAACTGGCTTCACTAAGAACACAGGAACAACATTCAACATCATAGCCCTCTCCTTGCTGAATGACTTTGCAACAACATACAAAGAATAGCTGCATCTATGCTTCATAGACAATAATTCTGCCTTCAATAGGGTTGACCGAGAGAAACTACGGAACAAACTGGCTGAATGGAAAATCCTAGCTGGCCAGTTAAGGGCAATACAAATGCTCCATAATAACACATGGATCTGTGTCAAGCTGGGGGTTGGCTCTCATCTGTCCAGGGCATAGCAACAATGCAAGGCTTAAAGCAGGGTTGTGTGCTGACACCGACCTTTTTCAATGTGTTTCTCTCTGATCTCCCACCAATTTAAAACAAGGTCAACAGTTACGCTCCGATACTGGGAGGAATCCAACTTTCCAACCTTCTCTATGCCGACTAGTGATAGCTAGCCTGAAGAAGGTCGGGCTACAACAGCTTTTAGATGCAACTGTGGCCTACTATGTAAACAATGGATTGACAGTAAATATGAAGAAGACCAAAACCATAACAATTTTTAAAAAAGGGTCGAAAAATGTCTCCTAGTTTTTGGGCAAAGACAAGATAAAGTCTGCCAATGCCTATAAGTATATTGGAGTGCTCTTTAATGCCAGCAGAAGATTCAGCAACCAAATAGATGAAATCAAAAGGAAGGGCAATGCCCTGGCAGTTGGCCTAGAGTCCTTGCACAGTAAACTGAAGGGGCCTACGCTAACCCCACTATGACAAGTCACTCAAGCCAAGGTTCTCCCCTCCCTGACCTACGGAAGTGAGGCCATGAGAGACCAGGACAGTATTACACTGGATAACACAGTAACAAAAGTTTATAGGTCCATCTTTCATCTGCCAGCATATACATCCCCTGCCCGGATCAGACTGGAAATTGGTCTTGTGAAGCAAGCTTTGGCACGGCAGCTGGCTTTCATGAACTGCTGTCACAGTTTTAAGCTAGCAACGGAAGGCTCTTTTGGGCATCATCTTTGGCTAGAAATTCAAGGGAGGACACAATCACCAGAAAGAGCCTACTTAAATTTGGCCCTAACTAGTTTGGGCCTCTCGTCCTCATGGGGTTTATCATTGAACAGGGCCGATTTCTAAAGAATATTAAAATCCAACACCAAAACCCAGTCTCTTTCGGAGGATAAAGCCACCCTAGCCAGGCGCAGTCACGCATGACTAACACTTAACAGCTACATGAAGCCTAAGCCCCAATGCTATTTAGGAGAACTATACAGCATTGGGACTAAGGAAATGTTCCTTGAATATAGGCTGGGGGTCCAGCCCACATCAAAGCACCACCCATCATGGAGAAGAACCAAAGCCCAGGAAAACTGGAGGCTGTGCGGTCAAGGGCCTGAAGATACTATTCACGTGCTGTGTCTGTGCAAAGCTACCCTGGAAGACCGCCAAATACTCTTACGCAGGAAATTTAACAAAAGAAGAATAAAGACATGTAGAAAGGCGGTGGTAGCCTGTTTTAATCCAAGTGATCCTCAACTGAACTGCGCGGTGGCAAAATTCCTCCAGAGGGCAAATAAAAAGGTGCTGATTAAAGACGGGATGAAGCCACCATGGAACTATTGATATGAAATGGGTGTAGTGTATCCTGGGAGACCATAGCTACAACTGGGAGGCTTGCACGCTGCACCTAATGAGCAGTAGCGGCTGCTGACTTTGAAAGTGGTAGGGCAGAAATGTGAATACTATAAAGAGACTTACCTTGGCGATCTTCTTATACTGCAAGCACTCTGAGTCCCGAGGTAAATCCTCCCGCCTCGTGCTGCCAGCTTGTAAAGATGTGTTTCCAATCCTGGCTGGGAAAAATAAGCCTGAGCACCCCAGCCAATTCAAGCACTGCTCTCATGCTGCGTATAATACTAAGCAGCATAAGAGCAGTACTAGGATTGGCTGGGGCATGCAAGCACAACCTTCCACTGAAGACTGAAGGGGCTGTGTTTTTGCACATGCAGCTCCATGGTAGCCTTCAATGTGGAAGCCTGAACTGTGCATGTCAGGTTAGCCACAAGTAAAAATACCGGCCAATCTGGCATACGCAACTCAGTTAACAGCCCCAACTTCTTATCCCTGCCCCATTAGGAAATACAATGAATGGAGATCAGGGCAGAAGTCCTAAAAAAAGAAGTGGGGGGACGCTGACGTCACGACAGGAAGTGACGTCACGAAAGGTGGCTTGCACCATCAGACTCATTGCCTCCCCTCGCTCACCCCTTAGATGCGACTGCATCAGAGAAGCCAGCGCGTGAGCAGCGTTCTGAATGAGCTCCGATCTCGCCCCAGAGAGGCCAAAGAGTGAATGTGTGGCTCCATTTGCTCCAGTTATCGAGCTCCCGGTAAAATAAGTGGGGGGACGCCGTCCACCCGCCTGGTACTCCGACTCGAGCCCTGATGGAGATACAGCCTTACGGGGCTAATTTCATTTGTCAAAATGAGCCTGGGACAAAGTGGCTCTCAGGAGAAGCCGGTCAACGCCCCTGCGCCCCTATGAGGAAACCACGACTGCTTAAGAGCAAAGTTAAGACGTGAGCTTGGCAGGGGTACGAAATAATACTACCTCACGGTTTGAGCCGGAAAGGCTGCACTTCCAGGCCTGACACTACAGCACCTTACACTGCTAGCACTGTAAGATTCTTCTTTTTCCTGGTATGGGTACTTTAAGAGCTAGTTAACTGCTGAAGACGTAGTAGTAGAGGAACAATTGCAGCTAAGGAACAACCTGGAAGAGCTGGAATAGGCAGATGTTGGTCATACTAGCACTTTATCTGTATAGGTATAAGCACTTTAATAGCCAGTTAATTGCTATGAATATCGTCGATCAGCAACAGCAGTAGCCCAGGAATAGGAGTATTAGGAAATTATCTCTTGCAATGATACTTGATTAGCTTGTCAATTGCTGAGAACAGCATAATCAGGGACCAGTTCAAAAGATTGCCCCTAGGTGGATATTCGGCACATTAGTATCCATTTGCATAGGCACAGTCACTTTAACAGCTAGGTGACCGTTAGAAACACTGCATTTCAGGATTCATCTGGGAGAGTAGAATCTGGAGGATATTAAAAGGGCTTTAGCACTTTATAAGCGAAGGCACAGGCACATTAATAGCTAGTTAATTGCGCTGTACAGTGTAGCTCTTGAACAACTCTAAAGAGTAGTAACAGGTGGGGATTTGGCACAATAGCACTTCACTCTTGGGATCTCTTCTTTATTGCATGACGTTTGTTACTAACTGACACTTTTAATTTTAATGTAACTGCCTGTTCAAATGGGAAGTCACCAGAGTGCGACCTCCTACTGAATAACCCCCAACTGGAATAGCCAGCATTAGGAGGTTCCAAGACACTCTTATATATTTTTATTGAAGGGTACGTTCTTGCTACAACTATGCCCAGAGGGGCACATAGGCGTCGCTTATGCTGTTTTTGTTCTTATTCAGATTTTTATTATCTTTATTTGCTTTTTCTTTCAAATATTTTAGTGCAAATAGCAAAAATGTTGCCTGCCCTGAGTTTTAATGTTTATATCCAATTTGCATAGTTTTATTACACGTCTTGCATGGTGCATATGTATTGCAATAGTTTTAATTAATCAAGCAAATAAACAAATAAATTCAAATTCAAACTGAAGGTATTAAACCCTTGCAACAATATGCCTGAGTAATTGATTTTAGCTTAATTGACACGACTCAGTTGTTTGGCTTTACTCTGTGTGGACAGTGGAATTTGTCCCTCCTCCAGCTATTAATATTTAGTTGTCATATATGACAATAATAATTTCCTCTCTGGTATAAAGTAGCGTGAGTATTTAAATGAACTTTTTTTTCATAGATTCATTTCTCCATCCCCTTGTGTCTAAAGTTCCATTGCACAGTTTTCTGCCAACAATTAATGCCAGGCCTACACTTATGATTCCACCATGGGCCTCTAGTATCCAACCCATCTATGGGAGTGCTCCTGGTTACATGTATAGGCTAGAAGATATGCATGCATTCTATGTGATCCATGGAACTTTGCTTCATTTCTCCCAACAGCCTTAAATGCAGTTTAACTACCCACCAACTTCTGCATACATTGCACGTGGTAACCAACCTTATTTTGGAAACACAAACCTTAAGCCATTTGGTGCACAGCGGTCCCAAGGAAGTAAGCCACAGGAAGGAGCACATCTCCTTTTGTCTGCACCTGCACCACATACAGCCTCTTCCAACCAGATCAAGACTAGTTCAGCCAGTTTGAACAGCAACCCATGTGGACACCTTTTCCACTTGCAAGCATAGAGATGTCAAGGATGCATCCTCCACATATGATTCAAGCTTGGAACCACTGCACCCAAGGGAAGCAGATTCCTCTTAACAGTTGAAATGGTGTCTACGTTTACAACCAGCCCATGCTGGGGCAGCCAGTAGAGAGGGAGAAGATCCCCATCTTACAGTCTTCCTGTGTTGTTCCTTCTCCTATGGACATCAGGGGAAATAATGCAGCAGAGAACCCTGCTCCTCATAAAGGAATGGCCCTTGTCTCGAAGTGGATCCATCAGAGGAGGAGTCATAAACCTTCACAACATATGACCTGCTGCAGGAATGCCTCCTCATCACGAGATCTTAAAACTGTTGCAGGCATTCTGCTCTTAGAGCAGAACTATGCTTAGAACGACAGAACTTCAGTATGTTGGGGCCACCATACCACATCAGTACCTATGGGTCCGAGTCCGACTAGCTATAGTGCCTCACTTGCCCTTCTAACCTTACCAGAGAAACAAGTGAATTGGCACCCCTGAACACAACACTCTCGACCCTCTCAGGTATGGCGGTAACAGGACACACCCTTTTGCCCTTTCACTCTTACTTGTCCACAATAAGTTAACCAGGAGACACGAAGGAAGTTTAAAATATTTATTTAAACTATTGTGTTCTGTAATGAAGTATATGTGCCACAATTAGAAAACAAATGCATACTAAAAATACTGTTAGCATGGTTAATAATCCATATATCATGAAAAGCCCTGCCATTTTATAGGACAGAGTAACCTAAACCCCCCCTCCCTTGCTAATGGAGCTAAATGATTATATATGAAAGATCTCTGGGATTGCTGGTGGACCCCATACCTTAGCATACACAGATGAATGCTCTACATCTCAACAGATGCAGTGCTCTTCTCTCAGAACTCTCATTCTATGTGCCTGTTTTGTTGCTAATGTGCTCATCTATATGATAGGACATGTATGCGCATAAACAACAGCTCCATTCTTGTGTTATGTCTAAGTGCTAGTGCTTGGCCAGAAAGAATAACAAGGAACATTGTTGTTTGACCTTGTCTATGGTGTTCAGACTTAATCCCAGGAAAAGAACAGAACGCGAAAACATATGCAGGTTCCGTGTGTAAATCCAATGTGGCACAAAAGCAGAACATGTTTAGCTAGTAATGTGTGTAAATGAAAATGAGACCTACAATGTGTACAGTTAGGCTAACATAGGGAAAACTATAATGGGCCATGCAGGAAACACAAGAACCTCCCTTTGGTCAGGATACTAGCACTTACAAGGATACTAGATATGATAAATGTAAGTTGAAAGTAAGCACACTCAAAGGCATGCTCCAGCAACATGAATGACTATAAACTAAATATAGAGGAAAATGTCAATTTGAAAAAAATGATCCATTCAAGGTGATTTGGAGGAATCCATAATGTTACTCACCATTTCGTAGACCAAAGACTCCATGAAGGAATCCGATGCACACATTACGATTGGTCTACAGCCCAAGTCACGAGCTCCAAAGAACAAGCATGCTCTCCGGTCTCAGCCGATGCTGAGACAGTTACTGGGCAACATGCATCAGCGTTAATTGAGCCTGTGTCTTGTGATGCTTGCGCTGATGCACACCGTTCCTCGAAGGCCAAAGGCTCAAACCTCGCATTGTGTAGAAGTCACAAGCCCAAAGGACAGTTCTGAAAATCGGTCACTAAGAAACTCATCAGCAGCAGTCCAAAGTCCAAGGCAGCGGGCATCTGTGAAGCCAGGCATATATCCAGTGCCCATTGAAAGGGACACCAGATGCAGTGAAACACGGGTGGCACGAAGGTAAACCAGGCGTGCCGAAATGTCAAAGACCAATCAAGATCCAGTTCTTGTAGTAGAAGCATTCCAAAGATTCACACACTCACTGTAATGTTGGAGCGATGCCAGTTCCAGAGCGCCTGCAAAAGGAGCATCCATTGCGGAGAAGCTGGAACAGGATGAGAATGCCGCAAATGAGGAATAGCAGCAACTGGAATCCTCTGAAAACACTAGAGAAATTTGGAGTGGATAAATGCCTGGATTACTCCAAAGATGGTCTGAAAAGAACTAACGAGGCCCGAGCCCACAACTTTAAAAAAGTGTGCTAGGCTGGCCGTACTGGAGGCATTAACGATTTTGGGCCCCATTTATGAGGCCCCCTGTGGCACTTTTGCGCCGCCAGGACGTCACTTTTTTGACGTTCCGGTGGCGCAATGTGCCACTGCATATTTACAAGGCCATGTAAAGCCACTTTATGGGGCTTTTCATGGCCTTGTAAATATGTGCAGAACACTGCATGAAAGAGACGTTCCATGGGTTTTGCTGTGGGTGTTCCCACTGTAACACCCATGGAATCTGAAGCATTCCCAGATTTTAGGACGTTAGGGAGTCTCAACGAGTAGAAATTTTTTATTTCTCCTCGTTTTTTCCTTTTTCTATGTGTGCTGCAGAATGCAGCACTCATAGAAAGAGGAAATCGCCTGAATTGATTGATTTTGTGTAGGAAGGTCCCTTCCTGCACAAAATCAATCAGCCCCGCAACACAGGCACCCGTGCATGGCAGCCCATTGTGTGCCAGCACAGCACAGGGGAAAAGGGCAGGAATGCACTCTAACTTATAGACACACCGCATTCCTGCCCTTTTCTTTTGCTGAAGGGCAGCACAGCAAGATTCCTTGCAGTGCTGCCCTGTGCCAAAACCTCATAAATGAGGCCCTTGGTGTATTAATTCTCCGCAGTGCAGGGGAAGGTTAGTGTTTAACAATGACTATATTTTACAAGAAGTTCTAGCCACCTGCAGTTCAGAGGTCTGGCGAGTCGATGTTAGAGCTACTTCTTGCTGAAACAATAATGCTTTGAGTCTGCTTAGTTTGTTGAAATCTGCCTTCAAAGTTGGAATGGAAGGCCATAGTGAGCTATCTACAATCCCATGCGGCGGGGGAAACATGACAGTGTGGCAACAAGTGTCTAACTGGGAAACTGCCAAAATATACGGGACTCCACCCCACATTCCGCAACAATAAGCATGAGATAACTCCCGTTAGAGAGTACCATAATGAAAGGGAGAATTGCGGGAACTGAGATTTCTTTTAAATAACAAGCTAAATTTGGTGCTGAAGAGTTGCATGCGTTGTGAACTTTATGTGTTTACAAACAAGGGAATGGCCGACCGTAGAGTCTCAATCTTCACCAGTGATAAAGACTTCCTTGTCGCTACGTTCACAACGATAAGCAAAAGGGAGTGACCATACCTCATGTATGTAACTGCTACCTAGGGGTTCATATCTACCTGCAGGAAAACGTTTCATGCAAGATGTGAATTGAAATATCAAAATGGGTAATGAAAAAACTCTGGGGCATATTCTCAAGGACTTATCGCCGAGTTATCGGCACTTTAGCGCAGCAAAAGTGGCAAAAGAATTATCGCCCCATTCCCAAGCTGGTGCAAACTGACCACATCGCCAGTTTTCCAGCGATAGCTGCCGCAAAAAACATCGCCACGGATGAGAGAGACAACTAACGCTAATGATATGCAGAGTAGGCGTTCCCGTGCAAAAACACACGAAAACACCACTTCGCGACATTCACAACGACCAGCCAGATCTGCTATGCGATCCAAAAACAGGCGATAAGGCGCGTTAGCAGCAGGGATTTAACACTTGCCTTTTACTGGAGTTAAGCAGGACGACAAACTGCAGTAGAAAGGGAGCCCAGCCCAGAGCCACATCTGAAGACCAACAGATGCCATGGAGACAATGATCATGCAGCTCGGAGACCCAAGAGGGCCACAACACCCACCGCCACCACCCCCAGCCCCCCCGGACCACCCCCCCCTACTACCACCGAGGCAGCGCAGAACAGGACAGCGGACGTTCTGAAAACGGCATGGCCCCTCAGCCACACAATGGCAGAATGTGGGGAGAGGTGGGAACCAAGTATGTGTGAAGGAGGCAAGTCACCCATGAATAAGAATGCACACAATGCCAAGTGTGGCGGTGATGTGCTGGACAGACCTCAGTATGCAGAGCACAGACCTATCCATATGGACATATACTGCAGGTGTTTGCAGTGTCGTGGACAGTGGATGCAACCATGTTACCTCAGGCAGTGGGGAAGACCTCGGCCATGTAGCTGTGCCGTCCCCCCTGTAAGCGTAAGCGGAGTGGGCTTGTCCGGCGTACGCCAGCCCAGCGTAGGAGTGTGAATAAATAGGCCGGGGCTCTGGGCGTGGTTCACTTCCAGGATGGCCAACGCGTCTGCCAGGGTGGCGCCCCTCACCCTGCCACAAGTCCGCCGCCGTGACCGCCAGCCTCCTCAGCCGAACGCTGGCTTCCGCAACACAGGCCCCCAGCACACCCAGCCACACAGCACCACGGAGTTATGTGTGTGCTGGATACTGCCTCCGGCCTACACTGCGGTCAGCAGGGCTCACAATTCAGATCGAGTCGCGATTGCAGATGACGCAGTCCAGTAGGCAACAGACATTGCCACCAGTGCGGCCCGCCCGGACCACGCATCATCGCTGGCTGCGCCCTCCCTGAGCGCCACAGGTGCCACTAACTCTGTGCACCACAAGTCAACGCCACGTGGCCATATTGAGGCAGAATTCATAAGGCAAAAGACATTGCTCCCTGTGCGGCCCGCCCGGACCACGCATCATCGCCGGCAGCGCACCCCCTGAGCGCCACAGGTGCCACTAACTCTGTGCACCACAAGTCAATGCCACGTGGCCATATTGAGGCAGAATTCAATAGGCAAAAGACATTGCTCCCAGTGCGGCCTGCCCGGACCACGCATCGTCGCTGGCTGCGCACCCGCTGAGCGCAAGAGGTGCCACTAACTGTGCACCACAGCTCATGGACCCTTTATGATTGAGTCACGTGCTGTGGACTGCGGATGCAACAATGTCACCTCAGGCAGTGTGGAAGACCTGGGACAATGATGATGAAGATGAGGCAGGTGTAACACACCCCACTGCAGCTGCCGCAGGAATATCCCGAAGGGACACAATCATTGACAATTTCTTCACATGAGCACGCCCAGCTCTGGTGCGACTATCTCAGTGTACCACAAGTCATGGCCCCTCCTGATTGAATATTGGGTGACCTCTGTACTTGCTCCGGCTACCTCCATGGTGCTTTGCAGTTGTTAGTGTTATGTTGGTGTATTCTGTTTCCACTTTAAT
This sequence comes from Calotriton arnoldi, assembly GCA_963921515.1. Classification (NCBI taxonomy): domain Eukaryota; kingdom Metazoa; phylum Chordata; class Amphibia; order Caudata; family Salamandridae; genus Calotriton; species Calotriton arnoldi. The sequence continues at coordinate 22,429 of CAWUFW010023832.1, read as the reverse complement.
AGTGATCACTTTTCAAGTTGTTGCCAGCACCAACCACTGACTGAGGGCTGGCTCACACTCACCCCACACCCATCCAGTACAGGCGTCACTGGATATGTGATCCTGGTAATAAAAAGGGGCCGGGCGCACGTGCCCGTAGCCAGTTCCACTATCTATCCAAGTGTGTCTGTGTGGTCATCATGCATGAATGATGGCCCCGGGCCCTACCACATTACATTGTGCTGTGGACAGCGGACGCAACCATGTCACCTCAGGCAGTGGGTAATAGCTTGGACATGTAGCTAAGTCCCCCCCCTGTAAGCAACAATGTTGCAATGTAGCATGCTCCCGGAGTGCGGGCTCGCACGAATGGAGTAATGAAGGAGCGCAAGACCGCTCGGGGTCCAGGATCATACATGCCAAGTGTTGTGTGTAACTGTATTGCCGCAGCATGAGCAAAATGCCCAGCCACATTAGCAGCGCCAGTTCAGCCAGGTATGTACTCTACATCTGTGTCCGCCCTATCCTTTACATAGGCCTACACTCACGTGGCCCACCACCTTCAACGGCCAACATCACAGTGTCGTTGTCAGGCTTGTGGACATGCGCAGACAGGCATGACAATACTGTGCCGTAGGAGTGCAAGGGATGCAATCGCGCACATAAGTAAATGGGTACAGGGGGAGGGAGGAGCAGCTGTGAGGCAACGTAACACACAGTGATGCCACTCATATGCCACATGCAAGTCATGTCAATAATGAATCACAAAGTCCCACTCATCCCACCCCACCCCCAACAAGCCACTTCACATCCCATGAATGCAAGCAGATTACAAACTTACACTATGGATGAAAGCTCGTTTGTCTGAACTAACAGGCGGAAGCACACCTGCATCTACGTCCTCCGATTTGCATGTGCCCGGCACCCCCTGACAGATACCATAGCAGCTGATGACGACTCCCACACTACGCACAGCCCGACGAAAGACCAACGTATACATACCCCACAGACAGAAGTCCTTGCTCGAAGTTATCCTGCATGGAATGGCGTTCACACTTACTCCCACAACATCCCAGGCGTACAACCAGTGCACACTATAACAACTCATTGATACGAGATGTGGCATTTCATCCACAGAACTGGCGCAGGTCAGAACAGTGCCGCTTCAACAAGAGCCACTAACGCAATGGCCGAACATCCCGGACACATGCACAACCCCTGTCAAGTGGAACTGTACCGTGCACGAATGCTGCATTCACTGGGGGCACTGCCATTGGCACTGCTGCAGATCAGTTACCGGCTAAGCTTCCGCCTTGCCAACGTCACCTGCGTTCAGCCTGTGTTGCATTGTCGATTGTGCATGTTCGAGTGGTCCATGGATGTCTGCCTATCCAACAGGACGGTAGCTGAACTGGATTTTGAGATGTGTGTGTGCCCCCTGTTGGCCCACGACCAGGAGTGTCACTATGATACCCGTTTATGGGATGCCTTGATACTTGGCATACCTGCTGGCAGCTGGACCTGGGAGATTGCACAAATCCTCGTGTGCAGTGACCACATTGAACCGCTCCCATATTGGGCTGTGGTGCTAATTGGTGAAAGGGGGTGGACGCAGCACATCTGTCCGGACCTGCTAATGGATCGCCTCGCCGTCCTGTTTGATGAAGTCGACACCGACCTCATGTTGGAAATGTTAGCCTACGAAGCTGCAATCGCTTTCATGGACGAGTAACTACGTACCTGCAGCCACAACTGATTGGAACACATTGCACATGTCCCAACACCTTGTTGCATCTTGGAGATCTGGTCAAATATCCCACGACAACAGTGGACATGGCTGCACTCGCCTGGACTCCGAAAACATGAGCGGACAACAACGCGTGTTAATACACACCTGTGAAAGGTGAGGCACTCCCCCGGAGTGGACAGTGGCGCTTGGCAAGGTTCCTCATTCTGACATACTGCTGCATTGGTCTGCATGTTGTGGCACTTATCTTGCCCGTACTGACACGCATATGCTAATAAAGTCTACGCAGCTTCACTTGTATTCAACTGTGATGAGTGTTGATTTGAATGACAATGTGTGTCTCAATGCCTATCTGGGTCACGGCCATACATGCGCATTGAAAGCATTACCCAGGGAGTGCCTCTTTTGTGGAACCACTGTCCCTACATTCATCCATACTTTCATTCTTAAATGGTCATGGCCATGACACATCAGTGTGAATTGGGATGTTTTATTCACATTCAGTGGAGTGTTGAAGCTGGGCCAGTACAGGGCCATGCAAACCACACTTTACATTGTTGCCCCATGGAGGGACAGCCAGAGTCCTTTCGGGATTGACAAGTTCATAGGGAGTAGAAGACTACAGTCTGCAGTGTGATTGCTGTGTCATTGGTAACCACACCAAATATGGCAATCCATGTCGAGGTCCAAGGTGAGTGTCGCTCGGTGTATGGGGGGGCAGTGGGAGGTGTTATTCCAGGGCATTATGCAGAGGGCAGAACCAAGCTGAACACGGCCATATGGTGGAGATGAATGCTAACACTTCATTCTAGCCACAAAGCCATATTCATCATCATCTTCGTCCTCTGATGTGTCAGGTGCCTCACATGCCGGTGGTGGTGTTCTGTCTGCATCACTGTGTGGCAGGGACACATCAGGGGACAGAGGTGGGAAATCTGCCACACTGTGTGGCACTGACACTTCAGGGGGAGGAGATGTGGATGTAGTAGTGGCACCAGCATCCATCTGCGCCAGGCCTTGTGGTGGCAATGCCATGACGAGGATCTGCAGGGCATGGAAGATCACAGCTACATCTCGCTGGTGTGCAGCCGTGGCACACATTCTTTCCGCCTGCATCCGCTCCAAGCTCTCCATCATTCTCCTTATGTGTCCCAACTCACGGATGACATCGCTGGGGCCACTCTGACTGGACAGTTGTTCTTGTCTCAGAGTCATGACTCCAGCGATGTCAGCTATGGCTTGTTGTAGAGCAAGGAGCGGACAGTGGGTGTCCGTTAGGGACTGTGAGTGGTCCCTGATGGGACTTAGACACCCACGTATGGCATCCAGTTTGGCTGCCATGAGGTCGAACCCCAACCACAGCTGGTCAGACATCTTCTCCTGGCACCCTAACACACTCGTTGGGAGGCCATTTCTTGGTCGTGGGGGTCCTGGGAGACAGCCGTGGTGGTGGGTGCTTCCTGCTGTGTGGCCTGTGCAGGGGGTGGGGTCTCATGGATGCAGCTGGGCTGCCCTGCTCCTGGAGGTGGTGGCTCGGAGCTGTCCCTGAGCTGTTGGAGTGCGTCAGTGTAGATGTTGGGGAGGTCCTCTTCATCATCAGTGCTGTGTTGTTGGGTCTGCTCTGCAGGAGGTGTTGATTCTCCCTCTGCAATGTGAAGGGAAATGCAGATTGACATTGTGTTCACATGTATGTTCACGCATTGTGCAAGTTTACTGTCAGACTGCATGCAATGTACATTGTGACTGTGTATGAGGAGACGCCTATTTGAAGCGGGACACTTGGCATTTCTACACCATCAGGGATGTGCGGTTGTACTTGTACATTGTCATCTCACAGTTTCCTGCTGTGCCAAATGCGAATGGCCATTTTCTAAACACAGGCGGCAGCAGTTGTGTCCTCTGTTCTGTTGTGAAAGTGTTGCAGTTTGTACCACATTGTTGTCAATGTTGGGGTGCTCTGCATCTTGTGTGTGTGCTGCATTGTGGGTGATTTGCCCCTTCGGGTCTGATTTTGCTGGCCCTTATCTCTTTCAGGCGGTGTGCCTTTCACTTCTGTGCTTATGCAGTGCTGAGCTGTTGCAGACTTGGGTAAATTGGGCCCTTGGTCGGAGTTCTGACTCTTGGGCATGGTTTGTCCGCAGATGTGCTATACTTACTTGTGCATGTGTGCCATTGTGCCCATCTCCCCCCGTCCCCCCAGTCCCTGGTCATTACTCACCCTGTTGCTGTTGGCTCAGGTCATGTTGTGCAGTGTCCGGTCCCCCGACTCCTGCCACTGTCTCCCCAATGATGGTCCCAGGCTGGTCCTCTGTGGGGCTTGTGGGGTTCTGGTTGTCCTCTGTTCTTGCTCCGGCTACCTCCATGGTGCTTCGCAGTTGTTTGGGTCTTATTTGTATTTTTGGTTGCCGCTTTTATGGTGATTTTGGACGCCTGACTTGTGGGACTTGCAGGCTGGCACAGCTTATCGCTGGCTTGGTATCGCGGTTGGGCCCATCGCAACATTTTTCGCATTCAGGTTTGGATTTTTATCGCCGTCCTGGTGATGTTATTGCGGCCATTTGACGCGTTATCGGGAGACTATCGCATGTTACCGCCGTGTTGAGAATACGACGTTAACACAGAGTTATTTTCCCGCGATAGACGGCGATATGAAAACGTGCGTTAGCCTTTTTTAGCGATGATTATCGCACGTTCTTGAGAATATCCCCCTCTGTGTATTAACCACACTGCTGAAGGCGTTTCAGCTATAGTGAATGGGAGCTGGTCTAATTTTTCTAAATGCAGCATTGTATAGGTTGCGTCTTTCATAGCCATCAATTGTTGTGTACGTGTTAAATTAAAAAGTGAAAATTAATCAGTACAATTCAAGTAATGCCATGGAACGTGCCCATTTTTTAGTGTTTGAAGCGTCCAGTTAAACGGCATAAAATATCTGATCTGACTTTGCCCATGATACAATGTTGACATGTCACTCTGCACAATATCAATAACAGACGACACAATGTTGTTTAAATTTTAAATATGAGATGACAGAGTATCAATACTATTATCTGCAACAGCTAGCACCTTGCCCAAATTATCCTGGTCTATTTGTCTCAAACGTGCAGCAGCTTCCATTTGGGATCATTTCCAAATTTCATTATAAATAGCATAGATAAATCTTTTAGAACGTGGGGATTTAGGACCCAAAAGAAAATCTGATAAATTCATGTCCTCGGACAGGAGAATAAGATGTGGTTTTACTGTAGACAGTGTGGAATGTTCCAACCATTGCTGACATATTTTTCCCACTGAATAGGTGGTAACAGTGCCATAATGTGTTGACTGAGGGTATCAGGGATCAGGTCGACTTGATTTAAACCCAGATGTGGAATTGAGAAAACAAGCATGATAACCATTTATGTCTATTTGCCATAATAACCACCCGCCCGGACTCGAAAACGAATAATTAAATGTGCCGTTCTGCACCATGTTATTTAGTTGTTTTTCTGGGAAATTTGTAAGATTCTGCCAATTATCAAAACGGGCAACTGAGGGAATAGTCTGAGCATTCATTTCTTTAATTTTAGCCAATCCAAAACAAGTAGTCTGCTGGATTGTTTTATTCAGGAAAATCATTTTGTGGGAATTAAACAGGCTTGAAATAAGGTTTCCATGCCTTGAACCTGCCAAGACTTCGTACCCCAAATTGATTTCACATCAATGGTGTCCTTCCAGTAATCATAACCATTAAGGGCCAACTGATTGACAAACATAGTAGTAAATATGAGCTTAGTCTGAGTAAGCATATATTTCTTTGGTGGTGTTGGAGTTAATTTAAAATAATATGACCTGGGGTCGGAAGTGTCATAGCCCATGCAATACATGTATTTATCTTTTTGCTTTTTGGAACTTTCTGAAGGTGGGAGTTGGACAATGTTCCCATTGGGTATAGTTAAAATGGGGAGGCTGTCTACCAGTTCTATGTAGAAAATGGTGTCCATACTGATGGTAGCAGAGCATATCAGCATAGTTAGCAGAATTAAGGTATAGATCTTCTGATTCAAAAACAGTATAATATTCAAATTCAGAAAGCATAGAATTTGCAGTGTCAACATCCCAATGATCTGAATGTAACCCAGGTACTATTGCATCACCCATAGAAACTTTAAACACATATGGTATCTGCAAGATCTCCGTCGGACCTAATATGTCGAAAGGAACTTTATCCCAAATAATTCCTTCAGTCACTGGAATGGCTGAAATGTTAACCAAGGACAAGTCCCTTTTCATTTGATGTGATGAAGAATGGGGAGCCTAGACCCCGTCAACCAGTTCTGTAGCAGAGCGTTCCGGGATGTAATGGCCATTGATCAGTAGGAAAAAAACAGTCACAAATCCAATCCACAAGAACAGGAAAACCAAGGAGAGTATGATCCAGACATATATCCTAGGAGGGACTAGATAAGTGTGTTTTAACCATGAAATAAAAACACAAATCTGAGCTGGAGGCATGTCCAAAAAAGAAGAACTGTCGGAAGAAAATTTATATTGATCCATATAGTACCCGGAGGTACTTAGCTGAAAACAGGAGGTTGGGACTCAGCAGCAGGACTTGAAAATGCCAACTCAAATGGACTTGCCAACGGTGGATCATTATATATGACATATGTTGTAGAAGACGTTATAGGCGAAGCAGCTAAGCAGGGAAAAGTGTCGGTGGAGTACTCAGCCTCCCCTTCCTCAGCTGGGGAGTATCAGCATAGTTGGTGCCCACAGTCTGCAACGAAAAGTCTTGCAGGAAATAACTGCTAATCCGTGGCATATTATGAAGTTTCTGCCACATGGTGTAGCTTGACATGTTCAATGGAGACAAAACAATTGTCTTTGTATCCAGGGAGAGCTGGCAAAACACAGTTTGGCTACCTTGAAGGCCAAGGACTAGAACACGAGCACGGTACATTGGGCCAAATTCTTTTTTGATGGCCACCTTTTCTCAAACCAGATCGACAGATTTTTGGAAGGCAACTGGAAACTAGAAGAGCCCCTTCAGAAGCAGAAGGATGAGATGCAGGCGAATGTTTGCATGAGTTAGCTTCACAGAACTCTTGTAGGTCCTGAAAGACAGCACAATGGTATCTACGTCAAAGGTTGCTGCAGCCATGAAAACGTCTCGATCATCAAGGTCTGGAACATAAATCTTGATTCAAAAAAATTCTTCGTATGGGATCAGCCCACCCAGAGTTCTTTTAGGGAGGTTATTTAATGCTCGTTGAACCCCATATAGATGGTTCAACCAACCACGCCCTGTACCTACTGCTCTAGCTGTTAAGGACTGCTTTAGGTCATGGTTCATTCTCTCCACACAGAATTACCCTCTGGTCTATACAGAGAAGAAAATTGCATCTGCACGCCCATGGACTTCATCGAATCATGGTGCGCTTTAGAAGCGAATGCCGGACCTTGGTGTGAGTGGAATGCGCAACAGGAATATGTCCCGACAAAGCCTTGCAAGTCTTTGATAACAGTTCGAGCATCAGCCGAGCACTGTGGCCAAACCCAAAGGAATCTAGAGCAAGAATCAACTGCAACCAAATATATTGAAATGCATTATCGTAAATCAGTGGCCCACAATGATCTAAGTAAATGCAGCCAACAGGCTGAGTAGAAATAAACAGATGTGTTTGTGGTGGATGTGACACATTAGAACTTTTGATTTGTTGACAAATGTCACAAGTTAAAATGTGTTTTCTGGTTTGTTGGTATAATCCCTGCCAATATCTTTGCTGTAAGAGTGAAATTGTGGGAGCCACACCGGCATGCGCAGACACTAATCCTTCATGTGCGGCTACTATGAAATCATGTCTGCTGTCAGCATTGGGAATCACACGAACACCAACGCCAGAAATAGTTACAAAAGGAACATTTTGGTCATTTAAATGATAGGAATATTTAGAAGGAAACTCCTTTGGTAAAGGGGTGCCGTTTTTGCTAGCATTCACTGCAGCCAAGATATCATTTTCAATACAAGTTTTAGAGCGGGTTACCTCTGCAATTTTAGCTGCGGCTACTGCAGATTTGGCTGCCTCATCAGCCAGAGAATTCCCTACAGCGTGTGTTCACACACGCTGATGATTAAAAGTATAAATTACATGAGCTTGTGGCAACCTATCTTTAAAATCTGCCACTTTAACCCAAAGCAGTTTGTGCTTGATTGTGCTACCTTTAGAATCTCTAAAGTCATTTTGTTTCTAAAAATATAAATTTTCTTTAAAAGATTGTACGCAATAATATGAATCAAACACTATAAGCGTGGGGAATCTAGGTCCGTATTTTCAAGTGCAAGAAGTAAAGCCTTCAATTCAGCCATCTGCACAGTGCAGTCTCCTAGAGACTGGGTGCAAGTAGTCTGAGAATGAAAGACACCATCAGAAATAGTGCCTGGAATGATGGCGCATGCGGCAGAATATTGTTGCTTAGAACCTATAGCCGGTTGAGCAGATGCATCTGTGTAAATGATTAATTTATAATGGTCAAGAGGCAGAATTGAAGAAGGCACAGGATAAGCATGTTCATATTGCAAAAATTCTTATATTTGCAAATAAGAGTCAAAGACAAAGTTGACATCCATGGCTCATAAAGACGGAGCCCATTGTTTCTAATGAGGGTGGAGGGTTTTTGCATTAGGAACGCTGGCTTTCGTGACGGCCTCTAGGACAGACACTGGAGAAACAACAATAATGTGTTTACCTTGACCAAGTGGCCATTCCTTCAGGATGGCCATTTGTACAGCAGTAAAAATTTCCTTCAGTAGAAGCAAAACGCAGTTCTGCAGAAGAGTACAAATGGGATTTATATGCAATGGGAACTGTTTCACCCTCATTAAGGGTGACATTAGTAAATCCAATTGCACCGGGTAGGACCCGGATGACCAAGTTCGTAGTATTGACACATGTATGTAAATGGCGTGTTTCAAGTAAGTCAGACTGTAAAGATCTGAGTGTTTTCAGTATGTTCCGACATCCAGCAGAAAGCGGAAAAATCTGGGCATATTAAGGCATAAAGCAGTTTAATACACTGGGCATAGTCAGTTATATATGTTCTGCTAACATTTTAAACTCCCAGCAGAGACTGCAATTGTTTAAGACAACTTAGAGGATGCAATTGAGCACACTTCTCCAGAAAATGAGGAGCAAGGCTTTTGCCCTCATTTGACAGACCATATCCTAAGAAGATAACACTGAGAAAAGCAATGTAAGATTTCTTGAAGTTGAACTTGTAACCAAGTTCAGCAAATCGCAAAATAATGCGATCCACTCTTGCTAAATGGGGGTTTCATTCATCATCAGTTAGGTAGATATCATCAACATAGGATAGCGCATCAGGGTCTCTCTCATGAAGAATTGACACAGTGCGCCCTGCAAAGACTCCTGGGCTGTTCTTGTAGCCCATAGGAAGTTGAATGTAGCACCTCTGAAAACCGAGGGCGCTAAACACGGACCCGTCGCAGCTCTCTGGTGCCAAATTTTACCTAAAAAAAACATCGGAAATATTATTAATCAGTGCCATACTATGTGTATTTTGTACCGCAAAAGTGCGCGCATGACTGTTTAAATGTCTGTAATCTAAGACAATAATATGGGAACGATCTGATTTTAGAACAGGAAAAAGAGGATTGTTCATTTGGGATACACAGGGTTCAATTACCCCCTGGTACTCCAGTTGGGAAAGAATTTCCTTAACGGATGCTTTAGCATCCCGTTTAATAGGATACTGTGGTTGTACCTGAGGTGTGGACCGTATAGGAATAACGCAGTAAGGAGAATCCTTATCCCAACCAGTATGGGTATGATAAAGTACAGGGGCCAAAGCAAGGGCCCATTCAGAAGCATAAGCTTGTTTGACTTCGTCAGGCACAAGGTGCAAAAAGGAAGGGAGAATGACATCCTCACATTGGGGACATGCAAGAACAAAAGGTGGGGGCCAGTCGACCTCAGCCAAGAGAATATCATACAATGTAGTTACATTTTCCCAGAAGATTGCTTTAATGGTGCGTATAACGTCACCTTCAATTTGATTATCCAGAAGATATAGTTTATCCGGGGGGCTAAGCGTGTATTCGTGGTTTCAACTCTAATAAATGTGTCAGTTGCTTTAACTACCAGAAATTGGTGGAGATTCCGGCGTACTATGGTGACCTCTGCTGCGCTGTCGAGGAGAGTCACTGCCCAACTGCTGTTCAGGAGTAGGGTACTCACCGTCCTTGGCATATTTAGCTGTTAAAGCTGCGATCTTCTTATTTTGAAAAGGGGGTTTGTATGGAGGAGGCCTATCCTCCTTTATCTTCACGCCAGGAAAGCGTTGTGTTTTCCGTTTTGGTTGCACGTACTCTCCTTGTCTGCGATCAGATAGCCCTCCTCTGTTGTGCTGTTGGACAGACAAGTCCTGAAAGCAACAAGGAGAATGGGGATCAGGAATCTGATACCTATCAGGTGTTTTAATTTTTGTGCGATCACGAAAATCGTATCACCTTTCAGAAGATTCTGGGGGCGGAGTGCCTCTGCGTTGTCTAAGTTTTGGTTGTTGTTTAGATTTGTCCCATGGTTTCTTAGGAAACTCACGAACCATTCTGTGTGAAAATACAATGTGGCACAAAAGCAGAACGTGTTTCTGTAGCAACGTCTGCTAAGGAAAATGAGGCCTTCAATGTGCACAGTTAGGCTAACTTGGGGAAAGCTACAATGGGCCATGCAGGAAACACACGACAGAACAGAAGGCCAAGGAGCAATTGGGTTACAAAGTAAGTATTACTCCATGTAGTGAGTGTTTAACTGCAGAGTTATGGATGGCTATGAGGTAGGATATAAAGATTAAGGGCCTGGTTTCGAGTATGGAGCGCCCTTCCTCCGAATTTATAGTTGTCCTCTGGCCCATCTTACAACTCTAGACATAAACAGCATGGTCTCCTGCAACATTTTTCTACTCAAACTCTTTACCTATCCCATATAGTTCAGTGGCAGATATTGGAATGGCTTTATTGTTTTGTACAACAGAGTGCCATATCAATTTCATCAAGTTTCTTTGTATTAACCCATTGTGCCCATCTTCTATTTCTGCCCTGAGTTCTTGAGGAGACAGGTGTTAACAACGATCTTTAAATTTAGTTTGGCAAATGCATTTATGCATAAAACGTCACAGATCTATGGCCATACCTTAAGACATTTCCTTTCTTAGTTATCTGAGTATTGAATCTTGATTGCTTCAGTAGCAAATTGATATAAAAGTGAAATGAAGCTTTGACAATAAAAATTATATGGGTAGCGCTGTTCGTCAAGTTTCTCAGTAAAGTTCTGACAGTAAAGTAGGACAGTTTGCCATGTTATCCATAAATAATCATTTACGTTTTTCAAATAAGTTATCCTTCTGAAAAAATACAGTTAGATATGTTATAAATATTATACGTAACAGATGAATGAGATTTATAATTATTAAATATCCATATTACATACAATAAGAGACATGACCTCAGAAGTCATGGAGGGTTAAAAACATATTTAGCAAATGTTTCCAGTTTTTAATACATTACTTTGTGCTACATAGCATGCACATTCACTATAGCCTGGCTGATGAGGGGTGATACCCTGAAACCAGTCCCAGGATGCTTGTTTACAGTTCAGGCAGGACCTGGCCTGGCAGTTCGGGCTGGACTGTTCCCATGAAGAGCAGGGTCAAGACTGATTTGCATATGGCTGGGTCCAAACAGGGGGGCATGGCAAACAAAAAAACGATGGATTAAACCCAGATCTCTGTGACTGAGGCTGAATATTTGCATTGTTCAGCATTCTGTCCATCATTTGTTGTTTTTGCTTTTGTCAAAGAATATCAAGGCATACATGGTATGCTGATGCCAAGTGATACTTTGTACACCTCGCTATTGGAAGAGCTCAAGTTGAAGTCATTTAATGACAAGAATTCCATGTACGAAGAGGCTGCAACAATTCCACTCTGAAAAATTCTGCGAGCTCCTAAACCTGTCAAGAAACTGATATCAGAAATGTCTAGAACTGGAACTCTGAGGAGTGATTAGGAGGCTGAAGTGAACAGAGCTGCAAAAAGGAGAAAGAATAATACTAGCGAACAGCCAACCAAGAGACTAAAGAGCCATTGCTTGTAATAAAGAAGAGTCTGCGCAAAAGAACAAATGTGCTTCTCTTGGAAGTGAGAATGACAGCACAACAATTCATCCTATAAGCACACTAAAGGTAAATGAGAAAACTAAGCAAGACCTGGGCAAAAGAAAGGATCGTTGCAGCCCCTCCTCTCCCCAAACAGGCTGGCTGGGACATGTAGTCTCCCCAGAGTGTGGCTGCTCACAGGGTCCAAATCAATGGTCCCTATCATGAAGAGTGCCTGGAAGGATTGGGATATTCCTAGGTTTGAATGGACTGTTTGTCAGCTCATCAACTCAGGCCTTCAATTCCAGCAACCACATCCACAAGTGCTGTGTAAGCACACTGACCAAGTGCTCAGAGATTTAATTCTATAGTTGGTCTCTAAAATGACTGTAAAACAATTCCTTCTCCTTCTTTAGTGCCACTTAAGACGTGGAGAGTAATCACCGTCCTAACTCGTAGGAAGAAAGCCCAACTGACCTGGAAGAGATCACAGATGCTGCAGTGAACTGTTACTGCACCAGAGAGTAGCTTTCAGTTTCCCAGTTAGATTCCAGAATTCTTCCAATTGTCAGAAGTTCGGCTGTAGACTCTCATCTGAGACAGAGGGGGTTGCCAACATATCTATTTCACTATCTCTTGCTCCTGAACACCTCTCTTTGCAAGATTTCGCAGGGTTGGCCTTGAGCTGACTGCACAACTATCACGCAGCCTCATAATATATATGATGTGTTTAGTGTAGAAGCTTCAGGCCCTAGAGACTGCCTTTCAGTACTCTGCTCTCTTTTCAGACCCAAACGTTATACATCAACATGCCCAACACTTTGTGAGTCAAGTGCATTCAAGCGCGTTATGAGATAGAAGGATTAGAAGAATTGCTTCCAGGTAGCCAGCTGTTGTTTGATTGCTAATTTCATTTGTATTGCTAATGCCTGTGTGTATACTACGATACATCATTTTGCTTTCCATTTCTCCAATTACTGTGCAGAGCCCAACTATATCTTTCTTCTAAAATCTAGTGTCTCAGACCCATCAGCCATACAAAATCATCTTTCTATATACTCATAGCAGTATAGTAAGACTCATACATTTCCATTGTGGGTACTTAAACCCATTCATACCCATTCAACTGGAAATCGGTAGCCTACCCCCCACAAGAGCCAAACACCGCAGGTGTGTACAGTGAACCTGTTACTATTCTTTGAGTTGTATGTCAGAATATAGCATACAGAGCTATTGTCTGACATAAACACATTGCCCTAAATGTTGTTTAGAAACCTAATAACCCATTGAGAGTAGATATTGTAGACAAAATTTAGAACACAAAATTTATGTCAGGCAATATTTTTACAATACTCTGCTTCTTCAACTCTTTTAGTCACCCTTTTTGTCAATGACGCCATCCACCCATTAAAAACGCATTAACGGTGTTGAACAGAATAAAACACTCTGATACTGGGAATCCTTGTGTTTGTTTAACTAGGCATATTGGACTCCGACCCAGTTCTCCACAGTGGGCAACTTCTTCAATTCTAGCAATATCTCTGCCAGAAACCTAGAATGGGAGGGAGTGTGGCCTGCAGCCGAGTGAGCATGGCACTTGTCTGCTGATCTCCACACCAAACTACCTGCCCGGGCCCTTTGCCGCACCATGAGACCACGGAGGAAGCCACTCATGAGGAGAGGAAGGTGGCTGAAGCCCGTTCGCGAACATTTGGTGGCTGTACTGGCTGCCCAGTAGCTGAAATCTGGAGCAGCTCAACCCAAAGCGGCGGCGAGACCCAGCGGCCATCTTGGGCCTTTCACAGACCCTTCCCATCTGAAACGATACCGCGCTTGACTTTCGAGCGCCCCCCAAAGACAGTGAGCTGACCGGGAGATGAGGGCTGCCTGGCCCCGGAGGTGAACGCACAGTGCCCCACGCATGAGGAGTGGCTGGAGTGCTAGGGGGCACCCCTGATGCCTTGAGCAGTCCACAGAGAGGGGCCCTGTTACAGCCACTGATGCACAGCCACTGGGGTCAGACTGCCAGCGCCCATAATGTCCTAGAAAAAAGGAGAGGGGTGCCTCCATGCACCTAACAAAGGAGAATTTGCAAACACACCTCAACGACTTACACAGCAAGCTGTAGACGTCATTGAGGTATGTTTGCAACCTATATATATATATAAACATCTTCATAGCCTGCTTCACAACAGCGCACGCTCGTTTAGAGGTTTACAATGTGATGGATAAACTTCAGGAACGGTGACTGTATCACGATACAGACTCGGTTATTTTTGTGAGCAAACTAGGGGATGAAGATCCCCCACTCAGTGATTATCTAGTCGATTTGATGAGTTAGCTAGAAAAGGTAGAGTACATCATCGAGTTCACCTCATCTGTACCCAAAACCTATTCTTACAAAACGTCTAACAACGCAGTGCTTTTGAAAGTCAAAAGCATCACCTTAACTGTAAAACAACACTGTCAAAATCAATTTTGACAGTCTAAAGGATCTGGTGAACAAATACTCAATCTCCAATGATCGTGAAAAAGATAAAACAATCATTGTAAAACAACCTAGCATACTCCGGTCCAAAAAAGGGTGGGAAATTACAACCCAGCCGCTGCATAAAACCTTGTGCGTGATATTTGGTAAGAGGGTCCTGACAGATGACTATAAAACCCTACTGTATGGTTCTTAAGGCTATATTAGAGGCTTGCAACCCTACTATGGACACCAGGCCTCAACACCCCTTTCCTGCATTTTAGCAGGTCTCTCAAATTGCGGTAAAAGCTACTTTATAAAGAAACTCTTAGAACATGTTCCAGTGTTTCATCCCAAACCCCTAACAATATTGACTGGCTTTATTCTTGCTGGCAAGATCTTTATACGGAACTATCCCTAAGGTTCCCGCACATCAAATTTATTGAAGGTATACCCAGTAATCTCAACAATGATACCTTGTTACCTACAGACCTTGTAAACATGGTGATTGTAGACGACCTTATGTGTGAAGGTGGGGATCACCCAGAACTAGTGAAAGCCAATATTCACACCATCACAATCTAAGCACATGTTACATCATGCAGAACTTATTTTACATGGGTAAGAGCAGTCGTTCTATATCTCTCAGAGCATCATACCTGGTTTTATTTAAAAACACTTGTGACAAACAACAGATATCCATTATAGCTAAACAGATGTACCTGGGTAACACCTAGTTTTTCTTAGAAGCCTTTAACGACGCTACAGAGAAACTCCACGGTTACTATAGACTGTGCACCGGAATTTTCCCACCCGATTTCCCCATAGCTTACACAATGAAAATCAAGCCCAAAGGCTATACAAAGGTTTCCCTAGATGGCCGACGAGCACGGGGCCAAAAACCCAGGTGACCCCCCTTGCAAAGCCAGGTTGTTTGGTGATAGGCAATTTTGATGTCACCTCAATACGTTTTGGGCCCCTGCCTGTTGTGGGTACTTGGGCCTCCCACACGAGTGAGGCACCATTTTTATCAGGAGACCCTGGGGAACGCTGGGTGATAGGAAATTTGTGTCAGCCTGGTGATGCCACATCTTTCCCACACAAAAATGTGTGAAAAAAGTGATTTTTTCTGCTAAAATTGAGGTTTGCAGGGGATTCTGGGTAAGGAAACGTTGGGGGATCCACGTAAGCCATACCTCCCTGGAATCCCCTCGGTGTCTAGATTTCAGAAATGTGTGGGTTTGGAAGGTTTCCCTAGATGGCCGCCGAGCACGGGCCAAAAACCCAGGTGACCCCCCCTTGCAAAACCAGGTTGTTTTGTGATAGTCAAATTTTGATGTAGCCTCAGAAGGTTTTGGGCCCTTGCCTGTCACGGGTCCTTGACCCACCCACGCGAGTGAGGTACAATTTCTATTGGGATACTTGGAGAAAGGCGATGGGGTAGGAAATTTGTTGTTTCTTTCTGCAGCGTGAAACTTTTGGCACAATATTGCAAGGAAAATGTGACAGACATTTTGAGGTTTGCAGAACATTGTGGGTAAGATAACTTGTTGGGATCCACAAGAGAGACATCACCATGTACTCCCATGGGTGTTTAGTTTATGACAAAATCTACAGTTGGTAGGTTATTTTTAGATGAAATATACACCTTGGCAGAGAGATAAAAAAGACAAAGATTACTGCACAGCCATCTATTCCTCAAGCACACACACATACTGGTTGGATTTGGCACGAGGGCGAGTGATGGTTCAGTATATATAATTTTATTAACAAGAGATTTCACAAAAATGAAATGCTCTGTCAATAATTGAAAGGACAAAAAACTGAACCAGTGACTCGCAGCTCATGAGCTGTAAAGCCACGTCAAGGCACCAACCGCTTTACAGGTCATTCACACACCTTTCATACATGATACACACAAGACCATTCATAACACCAGGCACAAAACCAACACATTACAACATTCACAAAAAGAGACAAGGTATACCCTGCTTGACAAAAACAGAAAACACAAATTTTTCTACACAACCACCTATTCCTCAAACACACATACATACTGGTTGGATTTGGCACGAGGGTGAGTGATGGTTCAGTATATACAGTTGTATTAACCAGAGATTTCACAAAAATGAAATGCACTGTTAATAATTGAAAGGACGAGAAACTGAACCATTGACTCACAGCTCGTGAGCTGTAAAGCCACGACAAGGCACCAACCTCTTTACAGGCCATTCATACACCTTTCATATGTGTGACACATACAAAATCATTCACACCGCCAGCCACGGGCCCAGCACTTTACAACACTCACATCAGCAGACAGCGCCATTCAAGGGCCCATCACTTTCACATGCCCACATTCCTGACACAGCAACCACACCAGCTCACGGATTGCGTGGAGTGGCACTTGGCTAGCAGTGTGTGTAGTGACCAGTAGCTAGTCACTACTCACACACCACCAGCCAAGCGCCAGTCCACGTACACCGCCAGCCGAGCACCAGTCCATGCACACCGCCAGCCAAGCACCAGTCCACACACACCGCCAGCCAAGCACCAGTCCACACACACCGCCAGCCAAGCGCCAGTCCACGCACACAGACAGTCAAGCGCCAGTCCACGCACACTGCCAGCCAAGCGCCAGTCCACGCACACCGCCAGCCAAGCGCCAGTCCACGCACACCACCAGCCAAGCACCAGTCCAAACACACTGCCAGCCAAGCACCAGTCCACGCACACCGCCAGACAAGCGCCAGTCCACGCACACCACCAGCCAAGCGCCAATCCAAATACACCGCCAGCCAAGTGCCAGTCCACGCACACCACCAGCCAAGCCCCAGTCCACGCACACCGCCAGCCAAGCACCAGTCCACGCACACCGCCAGACAAGCGCCACTCCACGCACATCGCCATCACATTTAGGATTTTTTTATACAAATAAGAGAACACAAACAAATTGCAAATAGATACAAATCTACTAACACAAAATCTGAAACTAAATACACTACACAAATGCCAACCTTTAAACTGAACAAAAAATATTAAACAATAGAGGCCAGGCAGTTCACTTTACCACTCATGGATGCTCCCAAAAATTATTTTGCGTGTGGTACAATCTAAAACAAGCAGGCACACACAGCCCAGGGTTAGAAGGACACTCGGGGCAGTACATACGAGTCTCCTTCCGCATACCTCTTCGCCAACAGACTCTACATCTCCTACTGGGAAAGTCTTTTGAGGGTGTGGGAGGAATGTGATCAGGAAAGTGGCGATCTTTCAATCTAGCAACATCCTCCACCACTCCAACTCTAGGAACACTTGCCTGTTCCACTAAAACAAGGCTGCCTATTACAGACTCCTGAAACTTAGCAAAAGTCATCTTTGACTCCAGGACAAGAATCCTGGAATACAACAAAAGCATTAAAGGTTGCCAAGTGGAAAAGATGGATAGCCAACTTCTTATACCAAATGTAAGCCATACGAAGAGCAGCGTAAGGTTCCAACCTCTGATCTACTCTGTCAACACCACCCATGTGCCTATTATAGTCTAAAATGCACACAGGTTTGCGCACAGTAACCTGACCCCAAACAGTCACAGGTGAAGTGCTTTCATCATGGATGGTAGTCAGCATGTAGACTTCTCTCCTGTCTGAAAACTTCACAGCTAGAAGCTCCTCGCAACGCAACGCACTGCACTGTCCCCACACAAGCTTTTGACAAACAAGTTCTTTTGGGAAACCTTTACGGTTAGAGCGGATTGTGCCACAAGCAACAGTGTCCACTTTGGCCAATTCCCTGAACAACCGCACCCAAGTGTAGAAGTTATCTACATATAAATGGTGGCCTTTGTTAAAAGTCCTCTACCAAGTTCCCACACAATTTTCTCAGTCACTCCAAAAGTGGACGGACAACCAGGGGGTTAATCCTGGATTCCTTACCGGTGTACACCCTGAAATTAGAGACATATCCAGTCCGACTGTCACACAGCATATACAGCTTAATTCCATAGCGTGCCCTCTTACTAGGAATGTATTGCCTAAAAACCAAGCGGCCCTTGAACAACACCAAAGACTCATCCACTGCAATTTCTTTCCCTGGAGCATAGATCTCAGAAAATCGATCAACAAAGTGATCAATGTCAGGCCGAATCTTAAAAAGACGGTCACAATCAGGGTGATCTCGTGCCAACGCTAAACCATTATCGACAAAATGCATCATCCGAAGCAGAAGCAAATACCTATCACGACACATGACTGCCGGAAATATAGCAGTTGCCATCAAGGGACTAGTAGACCAATATGAAGACATTGATGGCTTCCTTAGCAAGCCCATCAAAAAAGTTAAACCCAAGAACTTCTTCATCTCTTCCAGATTTGTGGGAGTCCACCGGGTAGCTCTAGAGTGGGGCTTAAGGCTGGCACTGTTGTCCCTCAAAAACTGTTCGGCAAACAAATTAGTCTGCTCAACAATCTCTGCCAAAAATACATCGTCCATAAACAACTGAAAAAAATGTATCGGCAAAAAGTTTTCAGTATTCACTCTACACCCTGGAACACCAGTAAAGTCTGGCAATGCCGGCTGCACCATGCCTGGGGCAACCCAGAGGTCAGCACTTTCAATGGAAAGCCTTGCAGCCCCAGGCTGCAGCCCAGATACCTCTTGCCGCACTATCGGCACATCAATGTCCTCCTCTAACACAGGCACTTCATCCGCACTAAGAGTAGCTTCATCCGCACTGAGAGTAGCTTCATCATCCGATGATTCCATGTGGAGAGAAAACTCACTGCCTTAATCTTCCCCTGCCTCCTCTGCCTCAGATGCAGAGTCAGTCTCTGAACCATGGTCAGAGGAAGACTCAAAAAGCATACCAACAACCTGCTGAGCAGTAATCCTGCAGCTAGCCATTATCCTTACTAAGAAAGGAGACTGCACAAACAAGTCAACAACAACCAACACTGTGCAAAATAAGTAAGTAAAAAAATGTGTGCCTTTATCACAAAGATCTATATACTCAAAAACTATACGATTCACTTACAAGAGACAGCTACACTCACCAGCACCTACTCTGCAGAGACACAGCAAAAACCAACAATATCCCACTAGAAATAAAAAACAAAACCAATTACTCACAAGACATCAAAATACACATCAAGCACAAATGCAAAACGTTTTTGACACTCAAAAAACAGAAGCCAAACATACTGGTATTATTACATGATTTGCAAAAAACACATTCATGCAGAGAAATGAAACTCATTTACATTGTACAAAAAAGTCTCTTACCAAACACATGCAACTACACAAACAGCAGAACCACCAGTAACGAAACCGCAACCTGCAACAGTCTAAAGAGCAAAAGCCTTGAACTACAACAAAAAGGGAGAAATAAAGCATTACAATTGCAATTCACAAGAAATAAAACAATTCACATTATAACACGCTATGTCACTACCCAAATGGGGGCAGAAAGGCCAAATAAATGGGCAGATCTGCCCCCGGGGGGGGCAGAATACACATAAAAAAATATATGTCCCATGAAAGCGAGCAATTTATTTATTTTTAAATCCCTGGCTCTAGTGGGCTTTTCTGCCCCCCCCCGGGCCAAAAACACCAAAAAAATATAGGTGATCTTTCCCCGGGGGGGCAGAAAAGTCTTAAAAATTATTTAGGCCCATAAAGAAGCGACCCTTGCCCAAGGGGTCGCTTCCATTTAAAATTTAAAACACTCCCTGGTGTTTAGTGGGGTTTTCTGCCCCCCCTGGGGCAGAAAGACCAAATAAACAAACTGATCTGCCCCCAGGGGGGGCAGAATATACTTTTTTTTAAAATATGGCCCCTGGAAGCGACTCTTGCCCAAGGGGTCACTTCCAATTTTAAAAAAACAAATTCCCTGGCTCTAGTGGGCTTTTCTGCCCCCCCCTGGTGCCAGAAACGCCCAAAAAATCAGGCTATCTGTCCCCAGGGGGGGCAGAATATAATTTTTAAATAAATGTGGCCCCTGGAAGCGACCCTTGCCCAAGGGGTCGCTTCCATTTAAAAATAAACAAATTCCCTGGTGTCTAGTGGGGTTTTCTGCCCCCCCTGGGGCCAGAAACGCCAAACAAATCAGGCTATCTGTCCCCAGGGGGGGCAGAATATACTTTAAAAATAATTTGGGCCCCTGGAAGCGACCCTTGCCCAAGGGGTTGCTTCCGAGTTAAAAAAAAAACAATTCCCTTGCTCTAGTGGGCTTTTCTGCCCCTCTGGGTCCAGAAACGGCCAAAAATCAGCCGATCTGTCCCCAGGGGGGGCAGAAAAGTCTGAAATTAAATTTCCCCCTCAGGAAGCGACCCTTGCCCAAGGGGTCACTTCCTTTCCATCAAAAAATGAATCCCTGGTGTCTAGTGGGGCATTCCTGGTGCACGATTGCGACGCTGTGCGCGATCGTGCACCAGGAATGCCCTGCATTAAGACATCAGGGGAGAGGAAACGCTGTTTCCTCTCCCCCGATGCATCAAGGCGTCCAGATTTGGCCCCCCCCGCCCCACCGGAGACCAAAACCTACCTCCTCCTCTTGGACACGCTGGAAACAAATGGTTTCCAGCGTGTCCAGCACTTCCTGATGACGTCGGCACGCGCTGTGCGCGCTGACGTCATGGGAAAGGGTGGGGGGGTCAGGGGGGGTCAGGGGGGGCAGCGGAAACTCTTGAGCTGACATCCCCCTCTGGGGGGGCAATATCGTTACCCCAGGGGGAGCGCCAGCACTTCCCCCAGGGGCTGTGCTCATGATGGAGCGGTTCCGTCATGAGCACAGCCCAACCGATGCTCATGACGTAACAACTCCGTCATGAGCATCGAAGGGGTTAAAAAGAGGTTATTCAACATGAGGCATGATCCAATTGACATTTTGAATAAGTTATTGTACAGTCCAAAAAATCAATTTTCTGATGAAGAATGATGACCCCGGACCTGTCGAACTTTCTCCAGATGGTCAGGAATGGTGATTTTTTAATGTTTATTATTTTGACTGTAAATAGCTATTGCATGTGAATTATCACTTTTGGAACTAAAATAAGTGTGTTTAGAGTAATTTTCCTGCCCGAAATCAGTCAAAATAGAAGCTTCTGAGTAGGAGGAAAAGTCTGTAAAAATGGCAATTTTGGTCACTGTGAGGTTTTAAAAAGTGGTTATTCAACATGAGGCACGATCCAATTGACATTTTGAATCATTTTTTGTACAGTCCAAAAATTAAATTTTCTGATGAAAAACGATGACCCCGGACCTGTCGAACCTTCTCCAGATGGTCAGGAATGGTGATTTTTTAATGTTTAATATTTTGACTGTAAATAGCTATTGCATGTGAATTATCACTTTTGGAACTAAAATAAGTGTGTTTAGAGTAATTTTCCTGCCCGAAATCAGTCAAAATAGAAGCTTCTGAGTAGGAGGAAAAGTCTGTAAAAATGGCAATTTTGGTCACTGTGAGGGTTTAAAAAGTGGTTATTCAACATGAGGCACGATCCAATTGACATTTTGAATCATTTTTTGTACAGTCCAAAAAATCAATTTTCTGATGAAAAACGATGACCCCGGACCTGTCGAACCTTCTCCAGATGGTCAGGAATATTGATTTTTTAATGTTTAATATTTTGACTGTAAATAGCTATTGCATGTGAATTATCACTTTTGGAACTAAAATAAGTGTGTTTAGAGTAATTTTCCTGCCCGAAATCAGTCAAAATAGAAGCTTCTGAGTAGGAGGAAAAGTCTGTAAAAATGGCAATTTTGGTCACTGTGAGGGTTTAAAAAGTGGTTATTCAACATGAGGCACGATCCAATTGACATTTTGAATCATTTTTTGTACAGTCCAAAAAATCAATTTTCTGATGAAAAACGATGACCCCGGACCTGTCGAACTTTCTCCAGATGGTCAGGAATATTGATTTTTTAATGTTTAATATTTTGACTGTAAATAGCTATTGCATGTGAATTATCACTTTTGGAACTAAAATAAGTGTGTTTAGAGTAATTTTCCTGCCCGAAATCAGTCAAAATAGAAGCTTCTGAGTAGGAGGAAAAGTCTGTAAAAATGGCAATTTTGGTCAC